>OX235274.1:68984049-69215946 GCA_944472155.2 Trichobilharzia szidati | reverse complement strand
TGTCCTGGGTTCGAATCCCAGTGGGTGCGTACTTCCGATGATTCCCAAACTAGGATGAAACAGCAGCTGTCCAGTACTCCCTGGTTTTCAATGGTTCTCTAACTGATATCAGTCCGTGATCAACTCGTAAAACATAACTAATCCTTACAAACCAAACTAAAGAAAATTATTCTGATGCTCGCTAGTGACTTGCTACAGGTTGGAGCTTCCTGGAGTTCTAGTGAGAAGTCGTGACCAGTGAGGTCCAATTAGAAGTCACGTGTGTGGATGGATGTCCCACCGACGACAATAGTTGGGGTCGCGCTAAAATCACGAATTGGTAGAAGTTAGAATTGAAGAGCCATTGAATCGGGTCCCAGTGGCTGAATGGTATACGAGCTTGCCTTGTAACCGGAAGGTCCTGGGTTCGAATCCCAGTGGGTGCGTACTTCCGATGATTCCCAAACTAGGATGAAACAGCAGCTGTCCAGTACTCCCTGGTTTTCAATGGTTCTCTAACTGATATCAGTCCGTGATCAACTCGTAAAACATAACTAATCCTTACAAACCAAACTAAAGAAAATTATTCTGATGCTCGCTAGTGACTTGCTACAGGTTGGAGCTTCCTGGAGTTCTAGTGAGAAGTCGTGACCAGTGAGGTCCAATTAGAAGTCACGTGTGTGGATGGATGTCCCACCAACGACAATAGTTGGGGGTCGCGCTAAAATCACGAATTGGTAGAAGTTAGAATTGAAGAGCCATTGAATCGGGTCCCAGTGGCTGAATGGTATACGAGCTTGCCTTGTAACCGGAAGGTCCTGGGTTCGAATCCCAGTGGGTGCGTACTTCCGATGATTCCCAAACTAGGATGAAACAGCAGCTGTCCAGTACTCCCTGGTTTTCAATGGTTCTCTAACTGATATCAGTCCGTGATCAACTCGTAAAACATAACTAATCCTTACAAACCAAACTAAAGAAAATTATTCTGATGCTCGCTAGTGACTTGCTACAGGTTGGAGCTTCCTGGAGTTCTAGTGAGAAGTCGTGACCAGTGAAGTCCAATTAGAAGTCACGTGTGTGGATGGATGTCCCACCGACGACAATAGTTGGGGTCGCGCTAAAATCACGAATTGGTAGAAGTTAGAATTGAAGAGCCATTGAATCGGGTCCCAGTGGCTGAATGGTATACGAGCTTGCCTTGTAACCGGAAGGTCCTGGGTTCGAATCCCAGTGGGTGCGTACTTCCGATGATTCCCAAACTAGGATGAAACAGCAGCTGTCCAGTACTCCCTGGTTTTCAATGGTTCTCTAACTGATATCAGTCCGTGATCAACTCGTAAAACATAACTAATCCTTACAAACCAAACTAAAGAAAATTATTCTGATGCTCGCTAGTGACTTGCTACAGGTTGGAGCTTCCTGGAGTTCTAGTGAGAAGTCGTGACCAGTGAAGTCCAATTAGAAGTCACGTGTGTGGATGGATGTCCCACCAACGACAATAGTTGGGGTCGCGCTAAAATCACGAATTGGTAGAAGTTAGAATTGAAGAGCCATTGAATCGGGTCCCAGTGGCTGAATGGTATACGAGCTTGCCTTGTAACCGGAAGGTCCTGGGTTCGAATCCCAGTGGGTGCGTACTTCCGATGATTCCCAAACTAGGATGAAACAGCAGCTGTCCAGTACTCCCTGGTTTTCAATGGTTCTCTAACTGATATCAGTCCGTGATCAACTCGTAAAACATAACTAATCCTTACAAACCAAACTAAAGAAAATTATTCTGATGCTCGCTAGTGACTTGCTACAGGTTGGAGCTTCCTGGAGTTCTAGTGAGAAGTCGTGACCAGTGAAGTCCAATTAGAAGTCACGTGTGTGGATGGATGTCCCACCGACGACAATAGTTGGGGTCGCGCTAAAATCACGAATTGGTAGAAGTTAGAATTGAAGAGCCATTGAATCGGGTCCCAGTGGCTGAATGGTATACGAGCTTGCCTTGTAACCGGAAGGTCCTGGGTTCGAATCCCAGTGGGTGCGTACTTCCGATGATTCCCAAACTAGGATGAAACAGCAGCTGTCCAGTACTCCCTGGTTTTCAATGGTTCTCTAACTGATATCAGTCCGTGATCAACTCGTAAAACATAACTAATCCTTACAAACCAAACTAAAGAAAATTATTCTGATGCTCGCTAGTGACTTGCTACAGGTTGGAGCTTCCTGGAGTTCTAGTGAGAAGTCGTGACCAGTGAGGTCCAATTAGAAGTCACGTGTGTGGATGGATGTCCCACCGACGACAATAGTTGGGGTCGCGCTAAAATCACGAATTGGTAGAAGTTAGAATTGAAGAGCCATTGAATCGGGTCCCAGTGGCTGAATGGTATACGAGCTTGCCTTGTAACCGGAAGGTCCTGGGTTCGAATCCCAGTGGGTGCGTACTTCCGATGATTCCCAAACTAGGATGAAACAGCAGCTGTCCAGTACTCCCTGGTTTTCAATGGTTCTCTAACTGATATCAGTCCGTGATCAACTCGTAAAACATAACTAATCCTTACAAACCAAACTAAAGAAAATTATTCTGATGCTCGCTAGTGACTTGCTACAGGTTGGAGCTTCCTGGAGTTCTAGTGAGAAGTCGTGACCAGTGAGGTCCAATTAGAAGTCACGTGTGTGGATGGATGTCCCACCGACGACAATAGTTGGGGTCGCGCTAAAATCACGAATTGGTAGAAGTTAGAATTGAAGAGCCATTGAATCGGGTCCCAGTGGCTGAATGGTATACGAGCTTGCCTTGTAACCGGAAGGTCCTGGGTTCGAATCCCAGTGGGTGCGTACTTCCGATGATTCCCAAACTAGGATGAAACAGCAGCTGTCCAGTACTCCCTGGTTTTCAATGGTTCTCTAACTGATATCAGTCCGTGATCAACTCGTAAAACATAACTAATCCTCACAAACGGATCTAAAGACAAGTTCATGTGATGAAGTTCATTCCATACAAGGAATAAAGAATATGATATTGTTTGCTCTACTATAAGCAGCAGGTAAAATAATGAGAACACACCTTAAGCATGTACATCATATCGCGGTATTCACTGTCATCACTGGCGTATTTTTCATTTAAATCACGATTGAGGTAATGCAGTTTTGCTTTCAATTCACTCAACTGGTTAGATACATCCTGTTTCTAGGCATAGAGTAGACAGAGAAGAAAAGAAGGTTTATTAAAGAGATCTTAATGCTATTTAACTACTTTAAATTATTTGAAAAGATCATAACGTTCGTATTAAGTGTGTAATAAACTGTTTGAAGGAGTTGTTCCATGAAATACCTGCAAATGTGAAGTAATTCAATATATCAGTATATGGACAAGAAAATGAATAACACTTGTAGTTGTTTTTAGGCGATTATGACTGTTAAATAAAGGGTTTAGTTTCAAAGTAAATTGATATAAAGTGGACTAAGGGATAAAGATCATCTGTTTAAACATATTCTCGAAAGTCAGTACTGATCATTCTTATCAAAACTAACAGCAAGACATTCAGTTTCTACTGGAGGATATTATTCTTCGAACCGACTGACAATCTCTGAATGGGACCTCAGCATTAGGCTATCAAAGTAAGACAACATAATTGTAAAACCAATTCGTTGATTTCTCAAGACTTTAGTGTACATCGAATATACATTAAAACAGCTTTCAAATGGATCAATCTGAATAAATTTTGTAGATACTGATGAAATGAAAATGCAATCCTAATGAGAATAGCTAACAAGACCTTATGAATGATTACTCATCACAATAAGAAGACGTAGTTTATCTGAAACGTGTAATGTATTTGCGCAACACATTTCGGACATTCTGATCACACACCTACTTGTCATACACAGTTTTTATAAAAGGCATGAATAATTACAATACAGATCAGATTGTGTGCAGGTCAAGGCCACAAATAATGAGTAGGGAGATGCAAAGGTGTGGGTTAGAAAGAGGAAAAGAAAAGCAAAGAAGGGGTTGAAAATATTATGAAGTAAATTAGTCCTTGGTTCTAAACTGGATTACCAAGGCAGATTTAAGGTAATGACAAATAACTTTTGGACACAAGACAGGTTTAAGTTTTTTATTGGCTAAGGCTTCAACGAATTTAAGTATGTGGCCCAACCTTGTTGAATATATGGGCTTAAAGGCATTGTTGAAATCATCCTTATGACCCGTCTCTATAATGTGCTTTGCTATAGATGATTTTGCACATCTATTTCCGGGGTCAATTGTGTCTGGCGATTTTATTTGTTGTTGCAGCCACTTTGGAATGTGTTCTGTAGCCCTAACCTGCAGAGATCGATGGGTCCTCCCTATGTACGTGTCTCCACACATACATGTAAACTAATAAACAGAGTGAGATGTGACACTATCGTTCGGATAATGTGTGGGTTTACAGGACAGCATAGTTCTCGTTTTCTCTATGAAGATGATTTTAGCTGCGTAATAAGTTCTATTAATTGCGGCCTTGAGTCTTTGTCTAGTGACCAGAGTTTGTTGATCACCTCTGAACGGCAAGGATATGTAAACATCCTTTTTTGGAGCTGATTGGATTGGTAGAGCTCTATGGTTCACACTTCCGTAACGCCTAATAAATCTTAGTGCGTAATTGTTATCTAACAATATTTCAGTGAGGTGTTGTTTTTCTTCTTCAATTGTATCAGCAGTACATATACGGTGAATGCGCTTGAACAAACAATTAACCAACGCCTTTTTATACTGTAGTGGACAGAAACCATGATAAACTTGCACAGTGGCTAGTGGAAGTATTAGAGCCTATTAGAAGAAGCTTCTGTAAGTTCTCATTGATAAATACTTTTGAGTTAATTGATTGTCTTGATAACGTAGATATAAAGGACAAAACCATGTTTTCCCCAGATGTTGATTCTTTATTTACAAATGTACCTCTTTTACAGACGGTTGACATTTTATGTGATTACATTTCTGACAACGACTTCCTATTACCAGTGTCCGTATCTTATTTAAAAGAGTTACTGCTTCTATGTACTATGTTAAGTTTACATTCGAGTGCGAGCATTATCGTCAGATCGATGGTGGGAAGCCCCCTAGTTCCATTGTTAGCTGATATATATATGAAGCATGTTGAGAACCTAATGGAGGAAGAAATTGGTAAAGTTTGTTTTTGTAAGAGATATGTAGATGATATAATAGTCATTTGTGATAAACCGACAGATGCCATAGAAATCCTGAACCAGATCAACAGTGTACAAAACAGTATATCGCTAACATACGTTGAAGAGAATAATGGTTGCCTGCCATTTTTAGATGTACTCATAACCAGCCGAGAAGATGGGTCAATTAAACGATCTGTCTACAGAAAGTCCACATGGACAGGACAGTATCTAAATTATCATAGCTTCTTTTTCAAGTATTGGTTTTGTAGGGATGTTGTTTGATTGCATGGAGGATATCATCATGAGCTGACATCAGTTAGAGAACCACTGGAAAACCTGGGAGTACTGGACAATTGTTTCGTCCTAGTTTGGGACTCTTCAGCAGTACGCACCCATCGGGATTCGAACCCAGGACCTATTGGTTACAAGGCGAGCTTGTAGACCATTGAGCCTGTGGAGTACTTAACCATATGATTGTACACTTTTTGTTTAGATGTTGAAAGTAGAAACAATGTACATGACTCTTGTTTAAAACGATTTATGTTTAAATACATATAACTTCCGAGTACAATTTGAAATGCAATATACTGTTGGTAGCTCCGCCTTCTCTCTGGCTATTTCTGTCTACTCACCCAACTCAAACCGTGTTGTATACTTTGGATTTATTGCAGGAACCTATCATCCTTATCCGAAGACAAAATCTACAACCGGAACACAGCTTCTATCAGTAGACCATTCCAACAGTCAACGCTTCTGTGGATTATATAAATTATTTGTAGCAGTGGACTTTAACAACATATCCAAGTAACCTATTAATTAATATAACTCATTACTGCATTTTGATAATATATTGTTGCATTGTACTCTCATTGACTTGGATTTTTATTCGCATATTTACTATGTTAATGAACTGGCTCTAGACAGTCCCCTACCAGCCTTGTACCCAGAAGGTCCTGGGTTCGAATCCCTGCGGGTACGTACTGCTGAAGAGCCCCAAACTAGGACGAAACAGCTGTCCAATACTCCCAGGTTTTCCAGTGGTTCTGTAACTGATGTAAGCTCATGATGATATCATGGTTTCTGTCCACTACAGTATAAAAAGGCGTTGGTTAATTGTTTGTTCAAGCGCATTCACCGTATATGTACTGCTGATACAATTGAAGAAGAAAAACAACACCTCACTGAAATATTGTTAGATAACAATTACCCACTGAGATTTATTAGGCGTGAATTCAGCATAGCAGAAGAATCATGGACTCCGGCAAACAACCCGTAACTATGACAATCTATCACATTGTTCGCCTATTTTCCATCCCATTGGGCGGTTGTTCTGAATTTCATCGTTACTAGTGGCTGGATACATCAATACACTTATTAGATATGTAGGTATCCTACACCTTATAGTCACCAATAATGGCTTCGTCTACGCACCATGAGTCAATAGGCGGCGACTATAAAACAACAGTATTTTCATCTAATATTGTTCCGGAAACATTAATCACAGCCGAGGCAGGTAGAACGCCTGGAAGACTGTAACCACATGCCGACTGATAAATTTATATTAGCATTTGGTTATATGTTCTCAATAGGATTGATATCCTACGAGTATGTCCTCGGAGAAGGTTCTCAGCGGTTTTGTGACGATGCAAAACCTCATAATACATCCGAAAAGATATTCAGATTTAGATTTACCCAAAGTGGACGTATCCAAATACCACTAATCAAAGTCTACAAAAACATTGTTGGAAATACTACGATGATTTATCGGTACTGATTTCCATCAATCCTTTTCTCACCGGAATTCAGAGACTGAACATATAAACCCGTAGTCATCCCACAACACAAGAGATATATCTGGACTTTTCAAAATAGTAATAGTGAAAAAAACGATATTGAGAAACTCTTCTCATACATAAACAGCCATGTCGACTCAATAAAATTCACTATGGAAGTATAGATTGAAATTGGGGAACTACCTATGCTAGACTGCAAAATACAAAGAATAACAGATGGTAGCATTAAAACGACGCTATATAGAAAAACCACACACTCTGGAAGATTCCTTGATTATCACTCAGCTCATCCACTCACGGTGAAACGAGGATTAATACAAGGTCTTGCAGATAGGATACGTAGACTTATAACAACGCCAGACCACCAATGTAAAGAAATAAATGTCCTATTCAAAAAGCTACTCGAAAACAACTACCCAAAGGAATTTATAAAAGATAAGAGAAAAAAGAGGGTAAAACCGGAGAATAACAAGATGGAAGAATGCAAAAAGACAGTCACAATACCATATAAAAATGGTACATCAGAGGCAATTCAAAGAAACCTCAAAAATATCGGCATTCACACAACATTTAAACCGACAAATCTAATCAAAAATAAAATAAATCAACTGAAAGATCCCATAAAAATGATGGGTAAAAACAACTTGATTTACAAAATATCTTGTGCTGACTGTCCAACTAAATATGTGGGGCAAACGTCCAGATCACTCAAAATAAGAGTGAATGAACATAAACGCCTAACCAAAGGTCAACCAACAGGAACACAAGCCTACAAAAATCTTGAAAAAATTCATCGATAGCTGCACATGTATGGGACAAAAACCACAATATCGATTGGGACAATGTGTGTATTCTAAAAACTAACATGAACAAATGGAAAGAAAGACTTATAACAGAATCGATATTCATTAAAGTCACACCGGATACATGTGACAAGGGTGACTCAGTACAACTATCAACAACTTGGAATATAATTGTGAATACAAACACATGAATGAACGTGGAATACAACTCAAATACAAAAAAAAAACATGAATGAGCAAGAATAATGAACTATATATATGAGTACAAATCATAAATGTGTGAATCAAACAATTCCAACAGCGGTGTGAACACGGGCAGTAATTTTGCTCGAAATATTACCAATAACAAAACTTATCATTGTGTGTAAACTATTGAAATATAATTATACTTTAATTGATCTAATCCATAATGCTCAAACTTTTTACTGATATTAATTAAAATAATCTGTGCGGAACGGATAATTATGAATGACATTACCTATGTGTAATGTGTAACTCCAGACAACCTCAACTATTCGCCAGTCAGAAATTAAATTGTATTAATATTGGTTCTCTCTGTCGCTATGGACCTGTCGCAAATTGTTATGATCTCGTTGACAGCCGATATGATTGTGTGGACTGATATGTGGATATAATAATACTGACGCAATGAACAGCTCAAATGATTTGCTATATATATATATATATGCGCAAGCGCTGTCAATCATTTTGATTGTTGTTGGAGACAGTAAAAGCTCTTTTATCGATCTCCAGTCCTTCCTCTCGTCTTTGCGTGCCGGCGGTGTCATCGTTGTTGTTGACGTGCGATTAGGACAGATCAGCCAGCGCATTGAGTTAGTATTCGCTCATAGTCTACGAGGTCGTACTTCCGGCTCAGAATGGACCCACTGCGTTTAGAGAAACTAGTAGAACAGCACCTAGAACTGATGTAAATGCTTGCTGGTCTACACATATCATCACCTGCCGTTTTATCTCCAGCCAACCATAACATTGGTAGCAGCATGTCCGAATTTTTTTGTGACGTTTGATACCTGGCTTCGCAGATACGAATACCTATTTCGAGTAGACTTTGAGGACAAAGATGATGCTCGGAAAGTACGACTTATTTTTCGTAAATTGGGAGCAGATGAACTAGATGAATATTGCGACTGCCGCAGAAGTCCAGTGATCGATCACTCGACGAAACTGTCTAGACCCTTCATAATCAGTTTGGTGACCACAGATCCTCATTCAACATTCGATATCATTTTATGAAACTGGTTCTGAACGAAAATCATGATATCCATACTCAGTTGGACATAGTCAATTGCACGTATGAACGTTTTAAATTGGAATCGTTGACAGAAGGCCAGCTCAAAGTGTTGACTTTCATTTGTGGTTTGTAGTCCTCCAAATTCGCCGACATACACACACGCCTATTAAATCATCTGGAACAAGATCTATGAATGACTTTGAAAGACGTCGGTGAGAACACCAGCGTTTAATCAGCATTCATAAAGATACTATCTTGGTGCAGCCAAAATGCAGCAGAGGTACATGCAACTCCGTTCACGTCAAAATCACCGCATGCTTTTCAGCAGACTCCTCCTACAGCGTGCTGGCATTGTGGGGCTTGTCCCTACGTAGAATCATGCCCATACAAACACAATATATGTCGATGATGCCACACCATTGGTCACAGGGATGGATATTGTGAGCGGATTGTCCGACCAAAGTCCAGAAACCAATCCCGTTGACAACCGATCCCAAAATCCATGAGCATCACAGCTGTCTACCACAACAGCATGCCTGCCTACGTAAATATGTTGGGTTAGAAATCAATTCAAAGCCTACACGTCTGTAAATAGACACACTATCTGGCATTACAGTAAAATCAAAGAGGTTATGGAGGAAATTGGGATGCCCCACTTTTGAGAAGACTGACCAGATAGCAATCATTGTATGTGGTGAAAAGCTTCCGGGAAGTTAAAGTGGAACGTCAGGTTCCGTGAGATCCAATTTATCGGTACATGCTGTTCGAATTTTTACGGCGTCATTGAAGTCATCCAAAAAGGAACTCGACTGCAAAATGTCATTTTTACTGTAGCACTCCCAGAAATGATTCCCTAGGTCATGGAACCTGGTGCAGCCTCTGCATGTTCCCTAAATTATGCGAATGAAAATGGCCGTGAAACGGTCTCAGAGTTACCAATCGCCCACATCTCGGAAGCCTTCACAACCTTATCCAAAACCTTGATAACAATGAGCTGTTTAGTCATCTGGAAAGAATGCACTTCTATTATATCTGAAAGTAGGGACAAATGAAGAAAGGAAATCTTGAATGACATATATTCGTACTAATGTGTGCATTTTAGATTAAATGAAACCGGAAACAAAATGAAATTCACTAGCTGGTTGCAGTCACGGTATTATGAACACTTCATACTCCCCAAGGTAACCAACGATATCACCTCTCTCTGTGCTGATACTGGTGTAGTGCACTTTTCTAGCACTGCCAGTAAATTGCCATCATCTGAGATAGCACCCATCAAACAATCTACTCCAGACGCTATAAACCTTGAGGACAACGTTTTTAAAGATATATGCTATTTCACCAACATTCCTAACTCTCATTCTGTCTCATCATTGCTCGCTCCTTAATCAACAAAATGTTTGGCTTCACGACATTATCCGTAATCTGCAACCCGTCCCTCATAATGATTACTGAAACATGGTACACTCCTCGAATTTGGGATAAGGATATTTCTAAAATTATATTTCTATTGATAACTACTATGTATTCAGGGGTGACAGAAACCGTTGCAGAAGGGGAGGATGTGCTATGTATATCAGGTCTGATATTAAGGCCACACAGTGCTTCTACCCAGAGCTCATCACAGATAACAAATCAGTTTGGGCTATTCTAAGGCTGTCTCACTTCAATTCCTATCTTATAGATTGCATCTTTCATCCCCCATGTTTAACTGTTGAAGGTAATATGAAGTTCGCTATCACTTTCGCTTACGCCACTTCACTACCTCACACGGCTAAAATTATATGTGGGGACTTTAATATGCCTGATGCAATCTGGCAACCACTTTACTCACCAAAACGGTACAATGAATTTTTGAACATAATAGAAACAAAAGACTGGCAACAACACGTAAAGCATCCTACCAGGCTATCTAGGATTTTGGATCTAGTTTTCACTAATAGTATCATCCCCACTACTCTTCAAGTAGGTAAAGAGTTTCCTGGCAGCGACCACAGACTAGTATTTAGTATATTCAATATTTATACCAGCTTGAGTTCAACAAAAAATGCCAACAAAGTACTACTCAGGGGTTACAGACACGCTCAGTGGGATGTCCTGAAACCATACCTACTCACTCTAGACTGGGAGCCATACTTTACGTGCAGCTTGGCTATAAAGACAAACAACTTACTCTATGAGGATCTAGGATTTACACATGACTTCATTGCTCCAGCAAGACTGGTGAAAACGAGGCCTGAAAGGCCTGACTTCATCCCCGTAAAGATTCGAAACGGCCTGCGTAAGCATGATGGACTATTCTACAGACGTAGTGACTTTTCATCACTCATTACACTAAGGTGAACTTATGATTCATACAATGAATTTGGTGTCCTATACTTCAATAACTCCCACCTTAATTTCAGGTTACACCTAGGTGACTCTTTTCTCAAACCCTTAATTCTATAAAAGACCTAAGCGTTACCTACTCACAAAACTTCATATTTAGTCATTACGCAAAATCAGTTGTTTCTGGGTGCCGTAGACTCACAGGCTTGTTACACCGAAAAATTTATACAGCTAAGGCTAAAATCTTCTTATACAAAGATATGGTTCGTCCAGTACTTGAATACTGCACAATTGTCTTCGGTTTCATGCATGGGTATGATAGGGTTCGTCATTATAATAAAGGTTTTTGTATTTCCCAATGAATGAAAAACAAAACGATATTGTTTTTACTGACGTTTCGCTATTTAATGCTAATAGCTTTATCAAAGTATTGAAAATATCCAGCGAAGCTTTACACGATGCCTATCACACAAACATGAAGGTGTGACTTACGCGGATAGATGCGAAACATATGAACTTCAGCCACTTTGGTTAAGACGCCGGAAACGCAAATTAACATTCCTCCTAAGCCTTTTACACGGCTACATCAAAAGGCAGTCATTCAACAATACAACCATATATACTATTAGGAATCATGAACATACTCTATTTATAGCCCGGTACTGAAGAAAACTGCATTCACGTTTCTTCAAAATACAGTACAGTGCATTATGGAAAGAAATTCCACTTACTGTACATAGTTGCCGATCTCCTACTGAATTCCAACGAGTTCCTGTCAACAAAAGAGCTTCGGTCTACTTATCCATACCTTGCCCATATAGGCTGTTCAACTAATTTTAGTACTACAGCCCCCAATGCAACACCCATAATTTGAGGAAATTGATTTGCCCCAGCCACCGTACTGCATCTTAAATGTGATAAAACTAGCGCAATGTTTCCCATCTAAGGTTCGGTCATTCAGCTCATTTGAAATCCCATCGATACTTCATCAAACAGGTTTACAGTCATAAGGCTATGTATAATTATCCCAGACGTATGATCCTAGAAGGATTCGTAGTAGTTTTTTTCCATAATATAAGCAAAAACGGGTACTTTGTAATATCTAAAGCATGCCATATAAAAAGTGGTCATGAAAACTTAGCAATAATAAACCCAGTCAACCGACTATTTTCCTCATTCAACCTACCTTTATCCCTGATCGTACCACTATTTATTTCACTCTACTCAATAGAGTGACTTAATTTGCTCTAGTACTCAAAACTCTTATACTTTGTAAAACCTTTTAACTACTATTTATGCAGCTACCGTTTAACCAAGTCACTGATTTTCTCTTCCCTGTAATCTTTAATAAGTTGGGTCAGTGTAATTATTTCCAGAAACAATTATATTAGCAACCATACCTTTTAACATTTTACATATATAATTAGCATGATGCGCTGTACTATTTTTGTGTTGAAATCACTACCTTCAGTCAATAGCTAACCATTTTCATATAATTTTCTTAAATTCATAACGTTAAAACATTATGTAGTATTTTTTCCACAATATAAGTTGATGAGTCACTTTGTAATTTATAATGCACACCACATAAAAATCAGTCATGAAAATTTTGCATAGCAAGTTCTGCCAACCAGTTGTTTTTCGCAGAATCTTCCTACATAACTTTATCACTAATTGTTCCACTACTCATATGACCTTGGTAAATAGAACATAACTTAGCTGCTGTAATGCTAGCTATTTCTATACTTCATGATTCTTAAGGGAAACTTAATCCCCTAGTCTCTTGTAGTAACCCATTTGTACACGTCATTTTGGATAAGATTTTATTTTGATAAATCACACAGTGTTGTACAGTTATATTAACTGATGATGTTTCGAGCACAAACTATTGCTCATAATCATATCAGGTAGATATGAATAACTTGATATGATTATAAGCAATAGTTTGTGCTGGAAACGTTATCAGTTAACATAACTGTACAACACTGTGTGATTTATCAAAATAAAATCTTATCCATAATGGAGTTATACTCTACCACAGTGCCTAAGTTTTATACTTATATCATTTGTACACGTGTATGAAGATAATACTGCTAAGAGTGCCTGCAGGTATTGATGAGTCCGGTGATCTAATGGGAAGCACGTGTCATGAAAGCTATTAATGTGCCACATACTGTATGATTGGAACGGGGTCAAAGCAATGCAATATTACAATTACAGTCATTGCAAAAGGTCTCAGAGCTTCATATCAAAAAAGGAAGGAGCGTGCTGATCAGCAGTGGTCACAAATGTGAATCGCTCCGATCTGTAGGACAGCAACATGCATTTTTGACAGCTCGAGCGTTAAACATGAGTTTAGATCCTCAACATAGAAAAGCAGTCATGACTGCACATATCTAAATTATAAACAAACGTTTTAGCTCTTGACATTTACAAGCCTTTTCAGCTTCTTGTCAAGGCGCTAACCCATGGGCCCTACAGAAATTCGTGAGGCATCTTACAGGTCAGTTTGTCCTACAGGCTCTAACCTTTCAGATATATTAAGCAACTTCCCACTGAAATATCACTTATATACTTCACGATAATCTTTTTATCTAATAACTACTATGCTCTATCTTATCTTAACTACCTAGGCATTCAATCAAGCTAAAACTTACTCTTTTCATTCATGTTCTTCGCTTGCTTAAAGTCTGCTTGCTCTGATGAAGAAAAAACATAACAACAACACCTGTGTTTGCGAAAAGCTATATTTTATTGGAAATGCGATGATCTCCATGAAATGACCAATATGGTTAGCAGTAAACATTGCGAATATATACTACCATTTCAAGGACTCTATAGCCACTTGCCGTATACATCTTGTAGGTGTAATTTCAATGATGTATTATCCATAATTGTATTTATACCATTTTGCAGTTTCTCAGGACGTTGTTCTCCTCCTGAAATAGCTTTTAATCACGTGGGCAAACAGCAATTACCCAAATATATATTGATAATTGATTGGCCATAACAATGGAAATCGATACAGAGAGATGTTGATTGTCTATTGGCTAGCTAGCCATCTATTGGTCGAAAATATATGTCAAAGCGGTAAGTATTTTTATTTTCACACGGATAGTTACAGGCAGAATAGGCAGTAGAATAAAAGACTTGCAATATTATCTGGCGTGCGAAATTTTAGTGTGAGTGTAGTGTGATGAATCTTTAGAGGCTGACGGTATCGACGTTCGCGAATTGTACGGAGTATACTGACGCAAGATCTTATACCAACAACTTCTATAGTATTCGTTCCTCGTGTAACAAAGACAAAGCAAAACGCCACAAATGATCGTCCAAAGTACGGGATATATTTCGGGACCAAATCGTGAACCGTGTTGAGTGCTTAGCTGGCTAGTGGTCTTGTACGCACGTGACACGATAGAGTACCAAATGGCGAGAATGCTTAACCGGAAGCCTTCAGCTAAACAAGTCGACTTCAACGGTGAGGGTCAGCATCCGATGTTCAGTGATGATTGCTGTGGTCAGTAATTTTGGCGAATTATTTACCGCTACAGCCCACTCCCCCCTAGTTGGTTTGTGAGGACCCTAAGACATGACCAGCCGGAAGTAAAAAACTACGATGGTTCCCTTATGGGTGAAAAAAACTCTTCCGAGTGGCTTGGTGGAGTGCCTACTGGTCTGTCTGCCTATGCTAATAGGGTGTCTGTATATGGCTTCCTCGATGTTGTTCGACGGATCTCGTGCTTCGCTTGTTTCTTGTCCAGTGCCCGTCGCACCTGGAAAAGAAAACAAGAATGCTAAGGACCTTGTTGAGGAAAATGTACCAAATGAGCGTTTTTTTAAAAATGACGTGCATCTACGATACAGTAAAATAATGTAAAGTTTAAAACATCGAAAAAAGTATACATCTAATTTTTTTAGTGCATGTATAATGTACGGTTATAGAAAAAATCTTTTAATTGTGTTTAGTGATGCTACATAAAAAAGTTGATGTGTCTGAAAAGAAGAAATAATTATTAATACCACAAACGAATGAGTTGGGTGAATCACACCACTGTTATGTGACATAAGTGTGAAGGTATTCTGGGAATCTTACGTGACGTCGAGAACGCGTTTTCTTACAGTGTTCGACCGAAGGTTCGGTGGCTTTCGCCGTGCTAGTGAGTTCTTCGAGGACTAAAGGATATTCAATTACTTGTGGATTATCGGGTACGTTTAGCTCTAGGCTAATAGGATTACCTTCCAAGTAAGCCGGTTTCAGACGGTCAATGCTGACAGTGTCTTTGCGGCCTTTTTTGTCTAAGACAAAGAATTTATCCGTACGTTTAATTACTTTATATAGTCCGTCATACGGGGGTTCTAGAGGGAGACGCACAGAGTCACCACGAACAAATACGTGTGAAGAAGTTTTTAAACAGGGGTGAACGAAGACATTAATGGACTGTGGTCGAAGGGGATCAGGTTTAACTGAACGCATTGCGTTTGTAAGCCTGCTGACGTAAGAGGCGTAATCTGCCACTGGTGGGAAGCTCGAGGGAGAAACAAACTCACCTGGCAGTTGTAGTTTGTCAGGTGCCAGTCTTCGTGCTTTAGATATCACAGGCTGTCATGATGTGGTGCATAACATTGCTGGTTATGCACGGAAGATCGTTAGACGGGCAATTAAGTTCCGGATGTTGGTCAACAATCGGTTGAAAAGTTGGATCGAGGCTTGCTTTCATCTTAACGATTGACAAGCTGGGGCCTATGTAGGGGATGCCTTTTATAGACAGACTAGTGGTATTGTCAATCAGTCGTTTTCGGCGGACGTCTACGAGTAAATCATGATGATTGAGTAGGTCCGTGCCAATGATGGGCGTTGTGACGTCAGCGAGAAGGAAAATCCACTGAATAGGTTTGCGTAAACCTACGTTCACATAGACGTATTTCCTACCAATGGTTGCAATTGGTTTTCCATTTGCAGCCTGCAAGTTGAAGGTAGGTTTCTTCTGTCGATCTGCTGCTGTAGCAGGAAGGACGCTGACTTCAGCGCCTGTGTCGACTTAATATGGAGTCTGGCTGATCACATCATGGATTTTAAATAGGCGGCTAGTGCCACCGGCTACGGTTGCCGCTAACGCGTGCCGGCGGGATAGTTTTCCACAGACTTTGAGACATTGCCGAAGGTACAAGGTTTGTGGCAACATTTCGCTTCCTGGCCGTAGGTGTTGTGATACCAACACCAGTCAGGGTTTTTCAGAGAACGTGGCTTGGACTTAGATCGACCACGTGCGTTTTGCCGTTGAGGGGATTTAGGACGACGGTAGGAGGAATTACTAGGCATGTTTGACCTAAGCATCTGCTGGATGGAGTTGCATAACTCTATCACTGCAGTATCCTTACTCGAAGTCTGTTTGGCCACCGAGCATATTTCAGGAACTGACCGTTTAGTTCATATGAACTGTGATCAATATTTGACCGGATAGTTGCAAAATTATTGAGCGCTGAGTGAGAAGTAGACATTTATAAAATTATATTTGTAAAATCTCAGCGAAATTGAAATGATTAATTCCGACGTTTCTTTCGGCAATCTGGTCCGAACTTCTTCAGGAAAATTAATCGAAATTAACATAACAGTTAATATCAGTAAAAAGTTTGAGCATTGTGGATTAGATCAATTAAAGTATAATTATATTTCAATAGTTTACACACAATGATAAGTTTTGTTATTGGTAATATTTCGAGCAAAATTACTGCCCGTGTTAACACTGCTGTTGGAATTGTTAGATTCCTAACAGAACAGAGGTTTATATATAAAAGGAACAACTCTTGTTTTTAAACTTTGTCCAATCATGAGTCATGCAACAGTCATCAACATGTATAATAAATAAATAAATAAAATAGTATGTTTATATATAAAAGTACATCTCTTGTTTTAAATTGTTTGTCCTGTCATGTGAATCAAGAAACAGCTATCCATAGGTATAATAAACAAAACAAAACAAAATTTTTATATGAACTGTGATCAAAATTTGACCTCAGACTTTCAAAATTAGTCTACTTTTGTTAAAATAGATGTGTATATGCCGTATCAATGGTGTGTGTGTGTGGATGAACAGTCATAAAACATTTGTTATTCTCATATGAGCTGTGATCAAGATTTGCCCGGATAGTTACAAAATAATTGAGATTTTTTACAAATATAATATAGTTTTATAAATTTGTTATTCTCTCCATAAAACGTGGACAATCGGGAATTTGATGAAGTGTGACTAGTTGTTGAAAACATATCCAATTTATTTATCAGTCACGATTTGCCATGCACCAGCTAAGGTCACACCTTCACGTCTGTTCAAACTGTTGGGATTCACCCATATATGTAGGGCTTCTGCAGTCAGTCTTTCTTTATGTGAACCAAAACCTTTCTGTCGATTTTGTGTCCCGTAACTATGCGGTCAAATCTTGATCACAGCTCATATGAGAATAACAAATGTTTTATGACTGTTCATCCACACACACACACCATTGATACGGCATATACACATCTATTTTCACAAAAGTAGACTAATTTTGAAAGTCTGAGGTCAAATTTTGATCACAGTTCATATAAAAATTTTGTTTTGTTTTGTTTATTATACCTATGGATAGCTGTTTCTTGATTCACATGACAGGACAAACAATTTAAAACAAGAGATGTACTTTTATATATAAACATACTATTTTATTTATTTATTTATTATACATGTTGATGACTGTTGCATGACTCATGATTGGACAAAGTTTAAAAACAAGAGTTGTTCCTTTTATATGTAAACCTCTGTTATGTTAATTTCGATTAATTTTCCTGAAGAAGTTCGGACCAGATTGCCGAAAGAAACGTTGGAATTAATCATTTCAATTTCGCTGAGATTTTACAAATATAATTTTACAAATGACCGTTTAGTTATTTCTAGAATTTTATCAGCAGAAACAGCTAAGTCGTCTATGATAACACCCTGAAGTGTCACCAGCACAGTCTGTACTGACTGTGGCGGTTTGGATAAAATGAGTTCTCTGAACAGTCCTTCATTGAAATGACTTTGGCCAATAACCTCTCTCATTCTTGTCAGCATGCTCACGGCTGACTGATCCCCTAACTCGATGTTACGAAACAATTCGTCCAGACGCTGTCGATTCGTGAGAACATTTCTCCTGAGGAGGGATGCTTTGAGCAGCTGGTAGGAGTTACTTACCTCTGGACTCGACATCTGCACAGTTACGCACTTGCTGAATTCCCGCCGTAGGGCGTGAATAACTGCGAGGAACGGCGAGGAACGGCTGAAATTATCCCGCATGCTCAAGGTCATTGATGGAGTGAGACGCTCAAAGGTCATTTTCGTCCATGTTAGGCGGTTATGTTGGATTGCAGTTCCATAGCCGTTCGTTTACACATTGGTTTTATGTTCTGTTGGCATTTATAGGTGATTCCCATGTACTGATAGCATTCTTTTGTAAAATAGTACTGTTGTTCACACGAAAATAGCCACATTTTGACGTAGTCTTCATTGTATGACACTATGTCGAAAGCTGCAGCTTCTACAAGAAATAAACTATTTGTGTAGATGACATTACCCCCAACTACCCCATCTTCTTCATTGTAGAGATGTTTTGACGCATTCAGCATGAAACACTAATCATTACAACCAATATGCTAAGTGTATCGCAGTCAGATTAAATGACGCAGACACCAACATAACTAGCCAGGAAATGAGAATTCCTATCAATCCAGAAAACATACAACAAAATTTTATTGAAAACTATTGACAAAACAAATTTGCCGAGCGAAATTTAAACCAACATGCCGGATAAGTCCAGCCCGAGGAACGAAGTTCAACAATAGCGTTGCAGGAGTGCGAACGCTCCAATGACCTTGATCGCATGCTAATCGTTGGCTGACAACACTTGTCATTATCATAGCTGAAATATCAACTTTATTGACCAACTAAGCAGCAAATTTCACCCAGATAACATTTTTAAGTACTGTTTCGACAATGTGTTGATAGCTCGTTAGGATTAGGGTTAAGGTAAGTATTGGGGTTAAGCCTAGGCTCAGGGTCATAATTAGGATTAGGGTCACGTTTACGTTTATGATATGGGTTGTAATTAGGGTTAGGATTAAGGTTAGGGTTACGACTGGGGATAGATTTAGAGTTGATGTTATCTGTTTAGTTTATTTATTTAGTTTTCTTATCTACATTTCCCTGGTAAGTAGTCGTCGATCCTCTTACTGGAAACCATAGTGATTCAACCGAAGGCTTTTAGGGAAGACTGCACAACAGGATAAGAGAGATAAACAATTCACAAAAACAGCTCATCTTCAGTCACCACGGTGAATAAGTGTACAGAAAGTAGTCTAGCTTAGCAACTGAAACTTCTCATTATAACTTGGACGTATTTCTAAGTCATGTTAGAGGAAGATACACTGTTTAATGTGTTTTCCTGCATTTTCTTGGAAATATACGTCAATTTTTGTGCAAAAATTCCTCATTTGTATGATTGGTCGGCTCAAGGGCAATGATACGTTCGCATCCCTTAGGACGCTATTGTTGAACTTTGCCGTTCATTGGTGGGGTGAGACGCTCAAAGGGCATTTTCGTCCATGTTAGTCGGCCATGTTGGATTGCAGTTTCGTACCCGTTGGTTTACACATTAGTTTTTACGTTTATCCTGCAATTATTAACAACTTACCTTCAGGTTTCCAGATTCAGATTTATTGGTTGAGGATAGAATGCTTTGAGCCTATGTTAATCCTTTTCTAGTAAATTTCTGTGCTTGTCCAAACCCTTCTTGAATGAATCAACTGAGGTTGCATACACCACTTCTTCTGGGAGTCGGTTCCAAGAGTTTATGACTCGGTGTGAGAACCAGTACTCAACAGCAATATGATTTCTTCTTGGCTTTTGAACTCTTCTGCTATGTCGTCTAAGATGTTCCGACCTGGTGGGAAGGAAAAGAGATAATAGGTCAGGTCCGTAGTCATTATTTAAAATTTTAAACATTGTGATTAAATCTCTTCTCTGCCTACGGTATGATAAGGAGAAGAGATTTAAACTGTCTAGTCTTTCCTCGTATGATAAGTTAGTCATGCCATGAACCATACGTGTTGCCTTCCCTTGAACCCTTTCTAGAATGTGTGAGTCCCCTTGTAGACAAGGAATGGTTGCCTGGACACAGTTTTCCAGTCTTGACCTCACCAGAGATGTATATAAGGAGGTGAACATATCTCTCGTGATTCTAGTGAAGGCTCTACGAATTGCCCATAATGACCTGAAACTACGTGCAGCCACCGCGACAGTGTGCTGTAGTTTTTAAGTCGTGGCTAACTATGACACCTAAGTCCAAGTGAGTCTGAACTGATGGAAGTGTAATTGCCTCTAGTTCATAGGAGCTGGTGATTGCTTGTCCGGTGCGCATGATTGCACATTTTGCCACATTTATCGGGAGCATCCATTCTATGGACCACTCTGACAATTTGTTGAGGTCCTCTTGCAGCGTGGACGTGTAACTGTTGCCCTTCAGCTCTCTCCAAATTTTTAAGTCATCTGCGTATAGGACCATAGGGGAGTCGGTGAGCAGAGATAACTCATTGATATACAAAATAAATAGGAGAGGTTCGAGTACCGTGCCTTGTGGCACTCCGCTGCGTACTGCTGTCCAAGAGGAGGGTTTCGAGTTGATCCTAACCCCCTGCCTCCTATCTATGAGGAATTCCCTGAGCCAGTTTAGTAAGCTGCCTTTGATACTAACACTTCAACTTCATGAGTAGCCTTTTGTGAGGTACTTTATCAAAGGCTTTGCTGAAGTCTATGAAGACGACGTCAACTGGTCTTCTGTTGTCCCTGGATTTGACCCAGCTTTCTATTGCAGTGAGAAGATTTGACAGGCATGAGAGGTTCCTTCGGAAGCCATGCTGTGCTCTAGATAATAAGCTTCTATCTTCTAGATATGCCATTATGCTTTTCTTGATGATTTTTTCCAATCTCTTGATTAAAGTGCTGGTGAGACTGATAGGCCTGTAATTTGAAGGGCTTTGTCTTGATCCTCCTTTGTGTATATGGGTTATTATGGCGTCTTTCCAGTCACTCCATTTTGGAGAGAAAGCTTGAAGATGGTAGTCAAAGGGCCGGCTATGTGGGCTGATAGCTCCTTGAGAAGCCTTGTGTGAAGATTATCAGGCATCTAGTTTCCTTAGGCAGTTGAGCACGATGCCTTGGCCAATGTCAACGGAATCTACCCCATGTTCTTCTGATGCAGCCAGAGCTGATCCTATAGGCAGTGACGACTTGGGAGAAGTAGCTTGCCATTGCTTCTGCTTTTTCTTGATCTTCTTCGACTGTATCATTGTCAGTAGTCAGGTTGGGGACACCATTGGATGTTTTATTCCTAGACGATATCATATATATATATTTATTCCTGTTTATGCAGGAACATACCAATTGTACAGGCATGGATAAGTTATTATATAAATTACAGTTTGTTTGTTCAATCTAACATTAGAGTCAGTCAGAACAGTCTGCAAAATAGTCTGTCTGTGTAACACATAAAGAGATATAGAAATATTGTCTTCGCATTAACAAAAAACCCAGACTTCAGATGAGTGTGATACAAATATCTGGGAAAAATAAAGCTTGAAGTCAATTCTCCTATAAAACTTTGTTGTGAACAGCATCCGTGAGATAAAGTTTATTGATGTATTATTTTGATTCAATAATGTATTTATTCCATTTTTGTCAGCAGTCTTATCGTAGTTTTATAATAGGAAAGAAATTTGATCTTTGATACGAAAGTTAGATAAGGCAATGTTAGATTGTTTTACTGCATCAAATGGGGTCAATTCTAGAACTATCCATTTGCGCCATTTGCGTCAGCATGGCAGACTGTACATGTAAGTTGAGTAATACATTGATAACTGTTTGAAAACCAGTTGCTTCTTTATTTCAGATCAAGAATACTCCTTGTACAGAATGTTAGCCAGCGTTTTCAAGTGGTTGCATCGGATCGTTCATGGAAGTTCATGTACGAGAAAATTTTCTTAGGTTGTGCCTTTGCATTTTGAGCCAGGTGTACTTCGAACCTCATCCTTGATTGGCGGATTTGTGCAATAGCTTTATTTCTAGCAGTGTTATATAATTGCCTGGTCTCAGAAGTCTCAAGTATGGCAAACAAGTTCCAGCATTTGTGTTTACGTCTGAGTAACTTACGAATCTCTCAGTTTATCCAAGGAGGGCAGTGTTTCCAACCCTCTGGGACAGACCAAGGGATGAAAGGTTCAGTTGCTTGGGCATAAAGCTGTTTAAATTGGTTCCATGCGGCTTCTACTTGAGACTCTGAGTTGATGTACCAGTTTACTGAGTTGGCTGCTGAGACGATTGCACTTACATCAGCTTTCCAAACGTTTGGTCGAGCTTCGGTTTTGGCCCTTGCTGCCGTTGCTGTGAACTTGAAAGTGAGCACAGCATCGTCACTTCTTCCTAAAGGAGGAAGATGTTGTATGAGATCCACATCCCCACCATGGGAGAACACTAGGTCCAGAGTTGAGGAGGAGTGCTGTGAGTCATAGCGCGTGGGCTTGATGATATGTTGGACTAGAGCTAACGATATACTAGATTCCAGCAGTCTATAATCAAAGGAGTTGACTGAGGATGGAGTTGTTAGGCTCGTCCAGTCAACTGTTGGGGTACTGAAGTCGCCAACTACGAGACTTCGGCATTTCGAGGTCCAGGAGCCTAGCTTCCCTATCAGGAAGTCATCTGCACTGCAGTCAGGACTGCGGTACATAGCAATGAGGTCAATGTCTTGGCCTATGCATTTGAGTCTGTAGCGTAGAAGTTCGCACGACTCACTTACGTGAGTGCTTCGATACTACGCACGGTTAAGCATTTCTTGAGGTAGATGACTACGCCGCCTCCTTTACGGTTTAGTCGGTCCACCTCATGCACTTCGAAGTCTGGTAGGTTAACTTCGTTGTCAATGACATCGGGTGAGAGCCATGTTAACCAGCTCAGTCCGTTTATTTAACAGGCTGCGGGCGTTTGTGTAGCAAACTGTCAATTCAGTTTGGTGCTTCCCCGGCCTACCCACAGAGGTTTCGGGATTATTAAACTGCGAACTTGGACAACCCGGAAACCCTTAATCTTAAGGTTCTTTTCGCCGTTTCGGCGTCGTTCGCTTAATTCTAGGGCCGCAGACTGTCTTTTGACACGGTCTGCTAGGCTTAAGTCGGCGCGGACAGATACGCCTGATCCTGTAAGAATATGAGAGTTGCTTAGAATAGCACCCCTCTCTTCTTTAGAGTTTAGTACGACTTTGAGGAGACGTACAGGCTGACTTACTGTAGGGTCAGGCTTTAGGCCTATTCTATATACGCTATGTATAGTAATGCCTGATACCTTTTGTGGCAGTAGCTTGTCAAAAAGGGGCTTAACCAAGTTAAGGTCATGCTCAAATCCAGTCTTGGGATCGGGGGCCAGTGACTCTTCCACTTTGTGGAGAATGAGCGACCTGTCAGAGAGATCAGGTTTGCATGCCGTAGTTTTCTTGCTCTGCGGCGTAAATGTCTTTCTGTCCTTCGTGGGCAGTGTGGCCAATGTATTGTCCTTATCTCACTTTTTGCGAGAGACTACGTTACGCCATTCATTGGCGTTCTCCTCGCTAATCGTAGCAGGATTTATGTGCCTGCTACTCACCGGTGTGGGTGAGGCTTGATCCACTAGTCCCTGGGTGACTTGAGCTGCAGGTTTTCGCCCCCTGGTACGCCTCTTCTTTGTGGCAGTCTTTCCATTACTGTCACTGGAGGGCTTATCCCGTATCGTGGGGGCAGCCTGGGTGTCTGGAATGTGGTGAGTGCTCTTTTGTGCTGAAGGGCACTCACTTATTGACAGAGACGCATCGGGGACATGTGCTGTTTTGTCGATGACGCTAGTCACGTCATCGTTGTCTGAGCAATAGTCGGTGTTCTCCTGTAGTGGAGGACGCTTGCAGTCCATGAGCTTTAAAGCCCCACTGAGAGTGGCAATGGCTTCTGTAATATGGAATTTGGTAGTACTACAACAGTCATCGCACAACCAGTTTGCTAGAGGTTTGCAGCAGCGTTTGTTTGCTGCAGGAGTTAGGTTTGTGCACATACTGTGAAACCATCTCTTGCAGTTATCACACTGCATTCCCTCATCCACTGGGAATTGGTACATAACCCTTCCGCAGCGGTATTTTTTGATGGGCATACTGTCTAGAGCGAACTGGTGAAGAAATTTAAATATAACTTTAAATGTATATAGACCTTTATAAATCGGCGATAAAAACCAATGAGTGCACAAAAATATATATAACTATAATGTTATAAGACACAACTTCCTATAATTTAAATAGACTCAGATCTGGAAAGTAAACTAACTTTGATCAGAATAAACTGATTTAAAGTTAATCTGTAGACTTTTGGAGCGTATAACACAACAAAAGCCAGAACTAAACAAGAGCGTGTAAAAGGCAGCCTGTCGACGGCCGTAATTTTGAGTGCCCGCGAGTGAGATAAACAAGTGATTTGCTCGCTTGTGATTGGCCAGTTTGCCATTCGAGCTGCGGTAATTTCAAACATCATTTAACTGCTTGGTTAAGTTCGCAATTGCCAGGAGCATTTTATCAAATCGGGTGCATGATTGACAGCACATCCTATTACAGCTCATGATAGATTTGATAAACCAGAGGATTTATTTGCTGAATTCAATGAATTCATCCCATATCAAGATCAAAACAGTATATGTAGGTTTACCAACATATAATGTTTTCCTGTCACGAAGATCGGAAAGCAGGGATTAAATGTCTCAGTAAGCAGTGTAATACATGTAGGCTACATGTTTTTAGTTGAAATAAACTGGGTCTCCATTCCCTTTCAGGATTAATCTTGAGTTCATTTGGAATAAGCTAGTTGACCACATCAGTATTGCGAGAATGCAGTGAAAGTAAGTAAACACCTGCTTCATAAGATTAAGTGATACATTTAATTGATATGATTGTATAATAAGCAGTTGTCTATCTAAGTCAATGATGAATTCGTTGCGATAATAATACCTGTTATTGTTTTTATAGTCACTATGAACATGAACGTTATTATTATTAATGCTGTCAAAACTCTTACTATTTGTCATAAAGCTGTTGTCACTTTTGTTAAAATCTTTGTTCAAGCCTTGGAAACTATTGCATAACTTGTCGTTAAATAATTTTTCATTTAATGATGCTTCGATGGGCCTTCTAGATATCGACCGACGAGAAATTGCGAAGTCCCTTGAGTTTAGTGAAAACTATTTATCTACTTATATATATTGTTTGTGAAGTGATTACTTGTAAATGCTTATGAAGAAACATTTTTTATTCAGATCATGCATTTACCAGCTGAGTTAATAATGCTTTTCTTAAACTTTTTCAGGCTTATGGAGAAACATGTATGTGCTGGTACGCAGATGGAACCTACTGACAGTGACGGAGGACTACTCATCTGAATTATCTGTACATCCCAAATCTAATTTTTGTTTAATAAACACTTTTTTAATGAATCTGTGTTCCTGCTGTTGTAACGCGATTGTGTTCCAGTGACGTTAGTAACACGTGCTAAGTTAGGAAATAAGGGCAAACTTTTAGGAGTAAATGCGGCGTCTGGGAAACTGTTGTTTACGTGATTACATGAACAGATAGCAACGTACCGTGTTCTGTAGCTGCGAACCTTGGGTTTTCTAATGAAGTATAATGGTATTTCAATAGTAGGCATTCTGCTTTTAATAATTACGATAACCGTAGTTGCATTGAGTTATAAATCTAACAGTATAGGTACATTATTCCCATTTTGGTTTATTACGATAAGTAGAAATCGCAAGCTCACTATTTCAGGTAGATTTACTTTTAACCTTTTTAATATATAATATATATTTCACATAAATTAAACATTTACATGATTAACATACCGTTTGTACAGGCATGATCATATTCGACAAGTACAATTTGAAATGGAACACCGTTTTTTGACATCAAAAATTGGAAAAATGGAAAGAAAACCTCTAGAAACTTTGTTAGAATAGATTACAATATACTGGTTCAAGTCTAATTTATAGTCTATAATATACTTATAGTCAGTTAAATTCATGCGGGAATTACGAAATGTTGCGTTAATGGAAGGTAAGAAGAGAGGTGATTAACATGTGCTAGAGTACGACATACAGGATACAGGCCTTGTGATCATTATCATTTTGTCAATTAATAAGGGTTCAAATATTAAAAAAAACAACTCCATAGTAGAGGGTAAGTACAGCATTATTTTGGTAATAACAGATACAAGGGACCAACTTTGCGATGACAAACAGTACTCAGAATGGAATTTCTTCCGTTGTTCGTTGTGTGTGCCAACAATATTCTGAATAACTCTCAAGTAATAAAAACGTAGAAAGCAGCATTACTGTTCATTTGCAGTGCATCAATGAAATACCTTCGAGAAGAGAAGGAAGAAGAAAACAGAAAGAGAGGTGCAGAGGCAGCCAGCAAATAATAATAATTTAAGCAAACAATATGCGATAAACGCAGGGTTTATTCCCCTATTTTGTTACTAATAATTTAGAGTCATTGAGTTTTATAGTGTTACTAACAGTTAGTTCAAGTTTGTGGTAGTAAACAACAACAAAAAAATATAGAATAACAAATTTTTTTTAAAAACAAGGGCAAAACGAATAATGATTTTTAAACCTATATAGGATAATGGGAATAGAAAGTGGAGAAGCTAAATCCAAACGCCAAATTACATAAAATATATAGAAGTGAAGAAAAACAAAAAGAGTGATGATACTTATTTATGCTGATGTTCTGATTTATACAGTTAGATGTCCTCCTGAAGTAGAGAAATCGTACCATGAGGTTGTTTTCAAGGAGTTTATACACAAGCTTTGTTATACAGGCAGCTATTATTTTATTTTATTATTTTTTTTTTTGAAGTCATTCACACTCAGGAACCTTAGCAATAGAGCGCATTCCCACAGATAAGGGTGGTTCTCTTAAGTCCCCACCATCATATCCACTGAATAGCGGTCACCACCCTCCCACCTTTTAATCTGCTAGGCCCTGGCGAAATGCTCCTCTTGTTTTTAGAAGAATTTTTTATTGCTAAGTGTCATATAGACAGTTTTCGCCTTCACCAGCTTACTCAACGAAACTCATGGTATGAACGACTACTTTCAGTCAGCCACTTTGTATGCATCGTCCCTAACAGCATTTTAAAAACATATATATACAATAAAAAAGTAAGGAAATCAGAGATTTGCAGTCTACCTTCTAGATTTTAGTTATAAACATATGAAACGAAGGGGCAATATGAAATGGTATGAGAAGAGAAAAATACATAAAGGTACACAGTTATGTTTATATATGCATAAAAAGAGGCAGTAGTTAATTATAATAGATGGTTCAGAAGAATGAAGGATTATAATAACAGAACCGTAAAATAAAAATCCGCTAATATTTAAAACTCACAGTGAAGTTAAGCTGATTTTTTAGGCAATCCGGCATAGGGCTGGAATTTGCGTAGACGTAGGTGGTATTTACTCACAACATTAGCTAGTCACCAGAGGAGATTTTAGTCCCAGCTATATCCAGGTTGTTTACTACTCAACCTTGAGGTAGAACTTCCACCACACTGAACTGCCCAAAATACAGTTTTGCCAGGGATATTCACCATAATATTTGATTAATTTGACAGTCAGTAGCTGGGATTAAATGGAGTTGAATCACTGAAAAGGTATGACATAAGGTGTGAGGGTAGTTCATGTAGATTCAGTGCAGCTTTCGTGGTATATCAGGCTGAGTATTCCACTGCAGGTTTGTATGAAAGGATTGTGAATATTTTGTGATGGTGCTTGCTAGACAAACAATTGAATCAACTAAAAAAAAGGAACTGAGAACAGCATTAGTGCAACGTTGATTATTTTAAATGTGTCCGATAATACTGACCGTTTCTGTTAATGCTTTCGGTGAACAAAGCTGTTTAGGTACGTAATTCAAAGGGGAAAGAAACAATATCACGAATTTTCAGTATGTGGCAAACTGTTTCAAGACTGTTTTCAGAGAAATATTTATTTACTAGATAGGTGAATCGTTGTAATGTGGTGCTATTTTTAATTTCACTTGGCAAGAAGTTCCATGTTTGCCTATATTTGACTGTAAAGAAGTTGGAACGTGATTTCGTTCGACAAAGAATATGACTTAGAGAAGACCCGTTGCTGCGTAGTTCATACGTCGAAGAAGTAAAGTTAAGGTTATTATTGGGGAAGTATACTATTCCTTTGATTATTTTAAATAGGAGAATAAGGTTAAGTCGGTGGCGCCTGAACCAAAGGGGTTCGATCTTAAGACTTGTGCAACGATAGTTGTAGGGAACTTTCAGACTTGTTCGTAGGATTCTACTTGTAAATCTCCTTTGAACACTTTCAATCTTTAGTTTGTCCTTAACAGAGGTGCTGTCTAGGATAAATGGACAGTACTCAAGGAGGGGCCGTATGTGTGTTTTATAAAGTAACATTTTAGATTCTTGTGTTTGAAAGTTATGAAATATAAATCCAAGTAATCTTCTGGCTTTAGAAACTTGGTTGGTGACATAGAGAGAGAAATTAAAGTCAGCGGAGTAACGAAGCCCGAGGTCAAGTACAGAAGGAAAGATAGTGATAGGCTTGTTGCACATAGTTATGTGTGGTGTGGTACGTAAGCGAGCTGGGCATAACAGTCCACACTTCTCCACGTTGATCTGCATCATCCACGACTTACACCATGTCTCAATATTATCAATATCCGATTGGATTTTATGAGACAGATTTGTCACTTCTTGGGTGGTACTGTGGTAGACTATTTTCAAGTCGTCGGCATATAAGAAAGGTCTGTCGTGCTTTATAACATCACAGACGTCATTTAGGTATATTAGAAAGAAAAGAGGTCCTAGTACACTACCTTGAATCACGCCACTTGATATAGGAGTGGTACTGGAAAAAGTGTCGTTAATCTTAACAGACTGGGACCTACCACACACAAATGAATTGCACCACTGTAAGAGATTGCCAGATATACCGTAAGCCTTAAGTTTTTGCAGGAGTAAATTATGACATACTTTATCGAAGGCCTTCTTAAGATCAATATACATAATGAGCACAAAGAATTTTTGGTCTGTAAGTCCAGTTATAAAATCGAATAGTTCTAAGTGGCAAGTCATACATGACCTGGACTTTATAAAGCCATGCTGAGAAGGTGTGATGAGGTTTTCTGTCAATAAGAAGTCAGTGATTTTGGTACTGATTATCTTCTCAAGTATCCTTGACAAGACAGACGTTATATTGATCAGCCTGTAATTCTTTACATCATATTTTGAGCCGGATTTAAATCTAGGAATAATATATGTCTGCTTCCATTTAGAAGGATAAACTCCATTCACAAGGGACGTTGAGAATATCTTAAGCAAAAGGAGAGGGAGATCAGAGCCACCATTTTTTAGGAAGGATGAGGGAATAGAGTCAGGTCCAGGAGTATTGGAGAATTTCAATGAACTGATTGCACTTTTTATAACATCAACAGTCAAGCATATATTCGACAGTGTTTTTTCTGTTACAGAGTCAAATTCGATGCATGCGGAAATATCGTGCGTGTATGAGTCAGAAAAGTGCTTGTTAAAGAGTTCAGCGATGCCTGCATCATCCTTAACAGCAACATTATTATGAAGAATGTAAGGAATGTTGCCTTGTTTTTGTTGCAGTCTTTTTTGGAAGAGTTTATAGAGAGAGCTAATTTTGCAACTACTTTTAAGGGCGACAAGTTCTTCTTTGTAAATTTTACTGGCATTATCTGATCTGATTTTATCATATACCTTTAGGATGCTAATGAGCGAGGAGAAGTCCATAGATTTATTATAGGTTTTACGGAGTCTTCTTAGCTTATTCCTGGTAGCAATCGGTATATATAGTTGATTTACACGGTTGCCTTTGGATGTATACCAAGGGATAGATTCGTTGAAGCAAACTGAAATGTTGGAGTAGAAACTGTCAAGGACAGTATCAATGTCTACCGAGGAGAAAAGGGTATTCCAGTCTTGGCAACGAATAAAAGATTGCGTTGTTTCCCACTTAGCCTTTGAAAAGTCCCTGACTTTTACTGTCCGACGACGGTCTTTGCCCGACCCATTTGATGCTAGGTTAAAGGTGGAAATGACCGTGTTGTGGTCACTACCAGGGAATAAAGGCCCAACTCGAGTGCTGACGGGGAGAATGTTATGTGTGAAGATTAGATCCAAGATGTTGGATTTACGTGTGGGGTGATTCACATTTTGTGTCCATCCATAGAATTCAACCGAATTTATAAAACGATCAGTGTATTTAGGAACATTTAGCCTATTCCACTGGATACCAGGCATGTTAAAGTCGCCAGCTATTATTTTATAGTCAAAGTTTAGGGAGGAGACGTGTTCGAAAATTTCACACAAATGGTTCGTTGTATTAATATCAGAATTGGGCGGGCGGTATATACATCCCAATAAAAGTCTTGTATTGAAGTTAGTGTTGAGTGTAACCCATACTGCGTCTGTAAGTGAGCAACCCAAATCATCAACTTCTACAGCGTGGAATTTGTTGCTAACAAAGATAAGACAACCACCACTACGTCCTTCTTCTCTGCCATGTCTAAAGTGTGTGTATCCTGGTGATTCTAACAGTCTGTCATTGAAGTCAGATGGTAACCAGGTCTCGGTAACTAACAGTACAGAAGGCATACAAAGTGAAAGTAAGGAGTGAAGGTACGGAATTTTATTGCAGATAGAACGAGCGTTTATAAGGAAAAGAGTAAATGATCTTTGATCAGTGGTAAGGGCTGAGGCAAAGTGAAGGAGATGATGATGTGATTCAGCTGAGGTTAAATGAAAATTAGATGACAGTCTGACCGGTACATCGAGTGTTCGGTCCATAAAGCCTTCATCGTTTTCGTTAAGGTTCTGTGAAAAAGAAGATGGTTTCCATGGTAGATCACTCAGTTCACGATCGCATGGAGATAGGCATACGGAAACTGGGGTATCCTGGGTGTCTGAAGAGGGCACATTTGAGAGTAAGGAAACAGACTGTTTGACATCAGGTTGATTGGTGGCATTACTGCCGGGTGCGGAAAAGAGAAAAAATGGTGAGGGGATTGATTAGTTGGAAAGTTGTAAAGACTGTTTTGGTGTCGGGGGAGTGTGTTTCTGGGGAAGTAGCATTTACTGGGTGGATCCCCAAGCAGGCTATGCTGAAAGTTTAGGCGACTGAGTCCATGTGGCTGTGCACCAGGAATATGGGCATAGTTATATTTGGTATTACGCAACCTCATAGTAGAAGTTGGGTAGCTGCAACTGGTTGTATTAAAATGGTGAGGAAAAGAGAATGAGATAGGTTGACTAGTGTCAGTTCTATTTGATACCATAGACGTCCTTTTGGGAGATTTAAGCGTATGAGTAATAGGAGACGCTGAATCAGGCCTGACGGAGTGTATGCCAGGCATAAGAGTTTTGTTCCTTACATTTTTATTCGGAATCTTAGAGCTAGATGTGAAGATATTACAAGGGTTTTCGATAGTTCTAGCATGGCGAGTGGGATTTTTATTGATATCTTTTGCAGCAATTGAGTGCTTTTTAGGTTGTTTAACAACTGGAGAAATACTAGATTTAGTATTGGTAACCATATCAAGCTTCATTTTAGGGTCACTAGGTGGAGGGCTTCTTTTAAGGTTTAGGTGGTGTTTTGTATTGACATCAGTGGGGCCGGTTGTATCCTTTTGGTGATTTATTTCATCTGCTGGGATACTTTGTTTGGCACGACGCTGGATTGGTGTCCTGTCGTGAATAATACGTACATTTTTAAAGCTATTTGCTTTCCTAAAGAGATGCTGGTTATTTACAAAGCGACTAGCATCCACAATGCTATTAAACTCGAACATTATTGGACAAGATGTATTAGCTGAAGATTTACGCAGTCGTTTGCAGGTACAATGGGAATCTGGTATTTCGCATGCCTTTAAAAGTGCGTTTTTCAGTGTTTTAATGTTCGTACTGTCGGGAACATTGAAAACAATTGCATTATACATGCACTGAACCCGCTTGATCACTTCCGTGGAAATATCGTTTATAATTCTCTCACAAGACTGTAGCGTATCATAGTCAGGATAGTCAGCAGGCTTTATCAGATACCAAAGGGGTAAGAGATCATGGACTAACGGAAGGATGTTCGTGCTATCCAGGCTATTGGATTGGTTGGATGTGTTTTGCGTAGGCAAGGAGCTATTTGTTTTTTCAAATTTGGCATTAGGTTGGTGTCCATGGGTCACTGATGACCGATGGAAATTTTTGCGATGGGGGGCTTTATCGTTAACAGTAGCGGTGGTGCTGCATTCTGCCCTCTGTGCCGGCATATGTGTAGCCTGCTCAAAAGCATCCAATTGAACGGAACTAGATGACAGTAAATCTGCCTGTGTATTGCAATGATTATCAAGGTCAACGTCTAAGGTTACTAAGCATTTGAAAAAGCTAACATTTCTTTTGACACAGTCAAAAGATTTGATATTAGTATGTATCGATGATAGTGAGGCCACATGTGTGTTCGGACCTTCTGACTGACAATCCTGAGTAGGGCAAATGGAGGGTGTATATTCAACCACATCAGAGGAGCCAGTGTCAGGCTTTTTATTAACAGCCAGTGTGACTTGGTAAGAATCCAAAATGCTTGGCTCACAACCTGTACTATTGCAAATATCCCTGATAAAATCATTTATAACGCAAGAAGGTGAAGAGGTAATGATATCCGATTTTGACATATTTAGCACCTGTGTCAGATCAGGGGAAGGTGTAGTGCCATGCTGTTTAGGCTTGCTAGATTTATGTCTTTTGCTGAAGTTTTCAGCCGATAATGAAGCACGACGCTTCGATAGCTTAACTGGCATTTTGTATAAATTCAATACAGAACTGTCGGACTGCAAGTATATGAGACTTAGGTTGTTTGATTTTATGTCAAAACAAAAGACAGGAGTAATATGGGCACTGAGAGTCAGATGCTCGATGTGGTAATACCTTAATCAGTAATCTGAAACACTAAAAGTAGCAAGGATAATATCCTGTGACTATAAAGGTAAGTTCAGATATAACACAAATATTTCTATTTGTATTAGTAATCGGTGACACTAAGGATATATCCTGAAAAGTGGGAGTACTACACAGAATAATAAAAACGAAAACCACGCGGAAAAAAACGACAAACTTCGAACGAGGCGCTCGTTTTATGATCAGAGTTAAGGATCGGTGCATCTTTACGTGCTTCATATACTCCTTCGTCATTAGTAAAAACTAAATCGAGTGTTTTGTCAAGTCGAGTGGGAAATTTGACTGCGTTTGTATGACCAAGTGCTTCAAGGAAGGAGCAATCTGAGGAGTTGAAATCACCGGTAATAACAGAGAGAGTTGTAGAAGTTGGCAGCGGCAAATATGGTGAATTCGTCAGCAAAATTTGAAAGATCAGATAGTGAGCAAATGGGAGAAATATACATGCTTGTAACAAAGATATGATTATATTTTGGGAGATGTTTGGGACGACATTTGATAGTAATACAGTCTATAAAGTCATTCTAGAATGAGAAGCAAACATTATTAGAAATAGACCATTTGGAGTGCATAAAAGTTGGAAATGCCACCACCATTCTTCTTATAACAACATTCACGGTCTTGTCTAAATAGGATGAAGTCCTTTAGTGAGATGAGGTTGTTATCACACAGTTCATATAACCACGTTTCTTGTAATGTGATTATGGCAGTATTATGGTAAGTATCAGTGGACATCAGAGATTATAGGTATATTATCTTGTTTGGCAGAGAGCGGCAGTTTGTGTTCATTATGACAGGGACCGTAGTAAGGTGTATTGGTGTAAGTTTGAGAGCTCTCTGCCAACCACTACGATGCTTCCTCCTTGACTTCTTGGGATTATGAAAGTCCTTGGGTCTTAAATGATTAATAAAGTTACGAGAGTAAATGATCCTGTTAGAATTCATATTTAGGTGATAAATAAATGTGAATAAACAGTAGATTGGATGCAATATGTAGATATTATAATAGCAGGCCCAAAAATTTGAACAGGCCGCCAAGGTTGTTGCTTATTTATCTGGGAGAAAGTGGTACACTGTATGTCAGAGGAAGTCGTCCATCACCACTGTACTAAGATGAACAGCTCTCTATCAGGAGTCATAAAATGCTTTTAAACTAAATCCTTCCAAATGTCAGACTGTCAATTTCAGTTTCCAATGTAAGAGAAAGTAAGATGAGGCTGATAATTCCTATGACCGCTGCAGAATTGAGGATAGGGGTACAGAAAACAAGTCTGACGTTAGATATCTCGGACCAATTCATGACACAGCGTATTAGCCTCAAATGTTTACCACACGCATGAAATGTTTATGAGCTAGGTATGCAAATCAAGGTAAACGCCCGTACGGTACACTCATTATTTAAAAAACTAACTCATATGTGAGAACTACAGTTTGACCAGCTTTACAACGTTTGACAAATTTAGATACAATAAACATACACTGCTTACTTCTATGACGCATTACCTAAAGCTACCTTAAAATTGTTCCTCCTGAAGGTAATCTGTTGCTACTACCTTAGTGAGCAACTAAACACTATCTTTGAATTACTAAGTAAAAGCGGACATCCTGAGAACTTTCTGGGTAAAAAGATCGTCTCCCAGTCGAAAAATAAACACATCCTAATCTCCACGAAAGCGTTGAGAGGTATTTATCCTATCACCTCAAATGACTCACTATTTACTGTCACTTGAAAAGTAAAAATAAATTTACCGAAGACAGTGTGCTTATGGTTGCTAGATATCACAATGCACCATGAGGAAAAAGCTATATCCATAGGGTTATAACAAATAGATGCACGATATAAATCCGAAACACAACGACTACGACTCTCAATCACAGAACATTCTTCTTTGCTACCTATTGGTCTAATCGTATCAATAGATGCTTCGCCAAGGAAAAGGAGACCATTGGTTGAAAGAAAATTTATTTAAAGTTTTCTTAAAAATCATAGGCAACCGTGTTTATAGTCACGGAGAAATCACAAGCATCGGAAAAATAGGAATTTCATTATTTGAACTGAAACAAGCAATTTGTAACCAGCCAATTTTTTCACCCCGAATAATAATCAGCTTCTTAGCTTGTTGTAACTTCGAAAAAACACCAATTGTAGACCAAAATCCGAAAGGTTATTCTTGCTAGTTAAAATCTTACCAAACACTCACCAGATCATCGTCTTTTATCCGCTTTTCAAATCGTTTTGAAACAAATTGAATGGTTGTTAACATCGCCTTTACTACAGGCACTCTTAGTTCATCCGTTTGAATCCAGTACATTAGGCATTAACAACCATTTACGGATTTACTACTGCCTCCTGATTTTGCTTAAAAAAGTACATATATATTTCCTATCTATGTAGAAAACACCAGTTGTACAGGCATGGATAAGTATTATTTAAATTACATGAATTTGATTTATAGTGAAATTACATGGTTGCTGTCCTCTCTGACATCAGTTAGTGAGTACATTCTGATAGTTAGTCGTTCAATGGAGTACATAAAGAAATATAGAAATATTGTCTTCGCATTAACAAAAATAACCCAAGTATGTGTCGGATAAATTACAAATATTTGGGAAAAAATAAAGCTTGTAGTCAATTCCTCCATGTAACTTTGTTGTGTGCGGCATCGTATCCTGTTTTATGGTTAAACTGGGTATTAATTTAAAATGAGTGATTTATTTTTATGATTTTGACATCATTTTTATTGCAAGTAATACCAGATGTGAATTCAACTGAATGCAGATTAATATTGGTCATTGTCAAGCAGATTTGTTTTACTGCACTCTAGTCACCCACAGCCCACCATTTGTCACAGCATGGTTGCTCCATACGAGTTAGTTGATAAACACGTAGAAAGCTATATAAAAGCCATTTTAGATCGTTGACAGTGCTTGTATAAGATGCTGTACAGCGTCTTGTCATGGTGACAGTGGATTTCATGAGGGATGCTGAGCCATTACTAGCCAAACATTGAGGGATGATATATGAGTAAGTGACTTCAATTGTTTCTCATCTTCAGTCGGAATGTAGATCAATGCAACTTGTACTACAAAGTAAATACAACAGAAATGTACCAGAGGGCAGAGAAGAAGTAGGTGGATTGGGACACATATGTTTATATTCGTTGTACATTGTAATTTGATGAACAAATATTGGTTTCTACTATGTCTTTTTATGCATCTAAGCTACTAGTTTATTTGTAGTCTTTAGAGAACTAAAGGTATTTAAGCGCGTTTAGGTACTGTAGTAGACTGATAGTTGATTCGTTCTAGGAATAAATAGTTTATTTATATAGTCAGTGGAGTGAAATAGTCTGTACAGAGAGCGTTTGAAACTTAAAACAGTATTGCAGTTCCTGACATCTAGGGGCAGATTATTCCATATTTTAGAATACATGACTGTGAAGAAGTTTTCGCGGAGTGTTGACTTAAAGGCTTTTATTGTCACTGTGCAAGTTTGGTTACGCAGATCGTAAGAGCCTTCTTGTGCGAATTGTATGTCCTTAATGTCTGAGAATGATATTTTGTGTAGGACCTTATAGAAGAATACTAGGTTTATAATTAGTCGTCTTGTCCAGAGTGGGTGAAGTTGTAGAATCATGCACCGTGAGATGTAGTCTTTCTTACATTCGTAGCCAAGTAGTTTCGAGGTAAAATAGCGTTGGATACTTTCTATTCTTAGCTTTACACGTGTATGAGTGCTGCTAATAATAAATGGACAGTATTCTAGTGGTGGCCTCACACAGGTTTTATACAGAATGAGCTTTGCTTCATTGTCGTGAAAGTTCCTGAGTATGCATCCTAAGAGCATCCTCGACTTTTGAGTCTGTGATGCCACTTGCTCAGAGAATGTTAGGTTACTCGAGTACCTCAGACCTAGGTCAACGACACTTTGGAGTTTGGTTAGGTTAGCCGATTGAAGCGTTAACTTTATGTCGACTGAGGGTGCACCGAAGCAGATCCAGCCACATTTTTTAAGGTTAAATTGTAGGTTCCATAAAGACGACCAACCAGTCACTTTATCTAGTTCTCTTTGTACAACATTCTGGAAGTACCCTAGGTCATCAGATTGGAATGTATAAGCTACTTTGAGGTCATCTGCAAAGATGAATGGTTTCCCATGAGAGAAGCAAGCGCATATGTCGTTAATATATAGGGTAAATAGGAGGGGTCCAATGACACTACCTTGTACTACAGCAGAAGTGATTGGGCTAGGTTTCGAAGTTATAGATCCGAGTTTAACTATTTGGGACCTATTGTTAAGGAATGATTTAAGCCATCCTAATAATGGGTCACGTATTCCTAAGGATTTCAGCTGATGCACTAGTAGTAAACGGTCGACACGGTCAAATGCCTTAGAAATGTCAGAGTAGATGACAAGTACTAGTTGTCGTCTGTCACGACTTCTGGCCACAAAATTTAAGAAGTCTAAGTGGCATATTAAACAAGATCTGGATTTTAGGAATCCATGTTGGTTCGGACTTATAATGTTGCAACTAAGCATATGCTTGATTAGGTTATCTTTAACTAGTCTCTCCATAATTCTAGATGCTATAGGTGTGATATTGATTGGCCTGTAGTTGCTGACTACTGTTTTCGAGCCAGATTTGTGTTTAGGCATAATAAACGTTGTTTTCCACACATCAGGGTAAGTTTGGGTTTCTAAGGACATTGTGAATATTTTAAGCAGTGGCAGGGGAATGTCAGGGCCACCATATTTATAAAAATAGGATGATATACCGTCAGTACCGAAACCTTTTGAGCATTTCAGGGTTCTTATAGTTTGTTTAATGTTAGTATAAGTAAATCCAACAGTACTAATTAAGTTTAGTGTGTGTGGAGATGGAGTTTGTGCCATATCAGTAGCAGGGTGTATACTGAGTAACCGGACTGTGGGCTTAAGGTAGTTACCTGCAAAAAATGAGTTAAATAATTCACACATGTCTGCGGAATTAGTACATAGCCTACCTTTGTCTATGAGGAGGGAAATGCTGTGATTTTTGCGATTCATTCGCTTCTTTAAGATTTCTGTGAGTGCATAGACTCTAGCAGGAATGGCTACTACGATGCGTTCTTCGTGTCTCATACGGAAATTTCGAGCTTGTGAGATGGAACTAATGGTGTTAAGTATTAAACCTAGTGTGCCAAAGTCGTGGTGTTTGAAGTAACTTGTTGAGAGTTTCTTCAGTTTCATACGATCCTTTGGTTTTATGAATGACTTCCTATGTGGGGAAAGCTCAAGTGTTTGGAGTGGAATGACAGCATCTAAGCATGTGTTGGAGTTATGGTAGAAGATGCTCAGAGCTCTCGAGAGGTCATCAGTAGTGAAGTATTCGCTCCATTCGGAGGATCTTAGCACTGATTCTACTAAGGTCCAGTTTGCCTTACTATAGTTCCTATATAGTACTTGTTGTGAAGTGGAGGTATGAGCTGCATTGCTACTCAGTGGAAGTGGCAGAGCACACATTACTGTTTTGTGGTCACTACCTGAAAAATTAGAGCCCACTAAGATTGAGAGGGGGCTTATAACGTGACAGAATATTAAGTCTAGTACATTGTCACCTCTTGTAGGGATAGTGACAGTTTGTTTCCAGCCGAAAATGTCCAGTGTCCCTAAGAGCTTGTCGTATTTAGTTGGCCCTTTTAATAAGTCCCAGTTGATTTAGGGTAGGTTGAAGTCTCCACATATGATCTTATGCTCGTATGGAAGAGTGAATACTTGCTCCAGTACATTTATAAGTTGTGTCTCGTAATCACTAAAGGTGCCAGTTGCTCTGTAGATACATCCTATTAGTAGTGTAGCATTTTGAAGTGTACGTTGACCATAGGATGTCGTGCATGTCATTGAGTTCCCTATTTTCTAGTTGTAATACAGTAAGTGTGTTCAGGAAGTACATTAGGCAGCCTCCTCCCTTACCACTCTTCCTGTCACAGCGAAAGTGTATGTACCCTTCGATGCTTATCTCTTCGTCTGGTATATTGGAGTGACACCAGGATTCGGTAATAATGATTATAGGGGGTTTGTATACCAGCGTGTGTGCCCTGAGCATCGGTAGTTTGTTAAGGATAGATCTAGCATTAATAAGTACTAAGTAGAGTTGAGATTTGAAGCAGTGTTTGAAGTGTTTAAGCTCGTCAATAAGGTTCAAGTGTGGATCGGCATCCACTGTTTTCGCGTGGCATAACAACCCTGTGTTGCAACTAGTATGGGTGCCGTGTTCACCTATGTCTGTCGAGTTACTATCCATTTTTTTAGTGAGTAATGGGTTTGCTTATTAGATAAACTATACGATGATGTAGTTCTAGGCTTGGGTTGGAGTTTTTATTTGGTCTATGCTTGTGCAGTCACTGATTGTAGTTAATAGTTCTGTGTGTACTAGCCCATGTCTGTTTTCTTCCTGATAGGGGCCGACGTTAGTGGTAGGGGTTCAGAAGGGTTAACATCCCCACCAGCTGTTTGGTTAGCGCTGACAGAGATGTGTTGGGTAAAAAATCTTTGGTACATTGTGATGCCCATGACTTGTTAATCTGCCTATTGTGTGTGGACATACCAAGAGACCTTTCATGGGTGTCGTTATATGCATAGCTGCACTGTGGTTTGTTTCCCAGAAGGCTTGTTCCGTATAATCTGCCAAAGTTAGTTTCTGTGTCATGCACCCTGAGTACCTGGTGGCTGAGCTTCGAGTGTTGTCACCTATACTACTTTGCGTGGTAGCGTCACAAACCAGCTACCAGTGTGACTTGGCACAGTATGCGAGTAGGTTGTGTCGTTGTTGTCCTTGGACTTTATGTCCTTATTTTTGTTTTTAGTTTGGTTGCTAGCATGGTTTTGAATATTATTTACCTTAAAGCGTGAGATATTCTTGGGAGTCTGAATATGTTGGGGATTCTTCGCAACAAGTGGCGTATTTCGGCATGTTTTGTTACCGAGTTCCATTTGCGTTGTCACGTTTTGGCTAGGAGAGGATGTTGTCAGCTTACAAGAGGGACTGATTACAATCTCATGGCTGCCCATAGACATATCTAGATCCACCGTAGAGAGAGGAGAGGTTACTTTAGGAGTAAGACTATAGCTCAGGAGTTTTTTGTTTGGTTTCGTTTTCTGTGGAGCTATTTTTGTGAGATTAGAGAGGGGGAAGGCTATGAGTTTTACCGTGTTGGCAGTGTGTATATCTATTTTAGTGACTTGCGGTGTCTTGCCATTTGGTTTACTAAGGTGATTGTAAACACGCCTTTCAATCACTGTCTTATCTGTTACAACTTTTATCTGTTTGTGGCTTGTGTCCTGTAATAGGATACGTTGTGTGTTGGTGAATTTTTTAGCCTCTGTCTGAGTTTCGAACTGAAGTCGTATAGGACAGCAGTGGTCGTGCTGACTCTTCTTCAGTCTGTGACATTTTGTTTGGGAGTTAGGCATTTTCGCCGCCCTAAGTAAGATACTTTGAACCTTTTTCAACCCCTCATTATCCGGTATATTATAGACTATCACACTTAGTTTAGTATCTAGTCTTTTGACAACCTCTGTTGTGATGAAGTTTATCAGGGTGTCTATCTTAGTTACTGATTCTGTGTCAAGTTCGCCAGGGTTTATGGTCTTAGTCAAGATGTTCAGAGGTGCGAGTACACAGACCTGTGATTTTATATCGCTAATCTGTGTTGATAGTTCAGATAAGTTGGCCAAATTTTCTGAAAATCCTGCATTCACAACTTTTCTACACCTTATGTCCCGCATCTCAGTCTTCAGTTCTTCTACAGACAGCTTCAGTCCTTCTATTTCTGAAGTAAGTGTTGGAGCTGGACTTGGAATCTGAAGTTTTGTGACACGTACATAGGGTGAAGTGAAGAGGTTTATGTCAGGACCAGGTACTGAGTTTGTAGAAGCGATGCTACTGCAGTTTGTCAGCAAGTTTTCGCCTTCAGTTTCAGCCACAGTAGATGGTAGTGAACCGGCAGCTCGACGCTTGCGGCGTATTGGCAAGCTGTGCACCTCATTTCCATACTTCGTGGGAGTTGTGCTGCTCGTTGTTGCGAGCATATTTGTACTATTAGACATCACGTTGACAGGTGACTGAGTTCGTGGCTTTTTTGTATGACTAACCATAACTAAATAGTGAAAGAGTCATTGGTTAAATTTATGGAACTGGAGAAACACTTGTGCGAGTCTCACAGCAAAAATAGAAATATATAGCGAATCAAGCTAAAATGTAACGCAAACGTTGAACGTACCGCCGCGTAATTATCAATAAGCCTCTCCAAATATCTAATTTTACCTAACATTTTCAAGATCACGTCTTATACTCCATACCACACAAATTACGCAAAGGCTAGAAATCAGCTTTATTAAGTAGAATATACGAACGATTAACGAGGAATACATTTATTAATGAATAAACATGTAATACATAATCAACAACACGGCAGATATCTTTTTCTTTTCGCCCAAATGCACGAAATTCTCGAAAGTAGATATTATCTGAAAAAGAACAAAAGAATTCTAAAGATGTAGACATTGTTACCACTGTAAATGCAATAAATAACTACTTAACATGTTTAAAATGATGAAATAATCAGTTTTATTGTATACACTTACATCAGTCAATATTTTTCAAGAAGAAAAAATGGATATTGCATCTACCTGTAAACATCAAGTATATGCCATAAAATAAGTAAATACTATGCGTATATAATTTCTAAGTATTTCTGTGAATTTACTTTAATGAAATACATGTAAAGGAGCTTTGACAGCATTAGCAAAAGTAAACAACAAAGTAAATCAGATAATCAATAAAACCAACTCTCCCACCTCATCCTGTCCATGTATAATCCTTTAAACAACAAAAAAGTTCACTAGAAGTCGTTGTAATATGTCTCTGCAAGTAATTCGACAGTTTCCGAACGGAAAAGTACGTAATTCAACTATTTGTAAATTGGCTGTAAATTACGGCCGGATAAGGACACCATCATTTCCTGTTTGTGCTAAAAACGCCTTATTACATCAACTTTTAGCAGCAATATAAGTGTAAAAGTGTGTAAAACAACGAAAAATCACCCAATTTCGAAGTTTTTTCACTAAATAAAGCCAGGAAACATCAGCTGATCAAATGACCTACGGCCGTCTACAGGCTGCCCGTGTAAAATTCACTCCCTTTTCAAACTTCGCGCGGAGTTGTACGTATTGTTCACAAATGTTGCGTTTCACCTCATTTTTGTTTCCATTGCTATTGAAATTAGTTATTTCGTTGGCTTCGAAAGTTTTTACCACCTGATCAGTGCATTGCAGATCAAATGAGATAAACATATCACTGATTTCAAAATAACACATCAATGAACTATAATTCAAGGATTCTGCACAGAACAAAGTTATGTATGAAAATTGACTTCAAGCTTTATTTTTCTCCCAGGTATTTATAGTCCATCCACCAAAGACCTGGTTTTGTTAATGCGAAGACAGTACTTCTGTATTTCCTGATGTGTTGCACTCACTGACAATCTAGCAGATTTCTTCAACTGTGCACAGAAATGATTGTATATAAGTGAAAAGGCTGTTTTATATTATTGGGATTAACATTTGTTAAGTGTATGTATAATCTCCAGCAAACATGTAAAGCATATCTTGCTACTGCCTGTAAATTGTGATTGAATTATATGGTTCTGTTTCTGTAACAATTCGATGATGCCTGTAAACTAGCGTCCCTCATGTACCGTACTAAGAGAATAAATTTATTTATTGGTTTCATTGTTAGTGTTTCATACGTTACCTTCATGCATGGTTTCAGGGTTTTAGTTTTTTCAGCTATTAATGAATCAGTACTGTGTAGAAGTTTTGGAAATTATGCACATGAACATCTTTGGGAGGCAGAAGCCAGTTTCCATTTCATTTTTGGTTGCAGTTATTGTTGCTGGCTCAATTGGTTACTTAATATGTAGGAATCTGGAAAAACAATGTCATTCACGTTCATTTCTACAGCATGCAACAATCTACGAGTGAATCTGGTGAAGAGAGCACGATCAGGTTTGGTATTAGCAAAGTTTCCGAAATCCAAATTAAACCAAGAGAATTTAAAACCTGGTTTGAAGTTTAAAAAGCTTTGCAACTTTTCGACAAGGCGTCTGTTGTAAGCTAAAAAATCAGATACATTTTGAGAGAATCAAAATCAAGCAAGGATGAGCCACATGTGGAGAATGAATGTGTGGTGTTTGTATGTACGTTCAACGTTTGCGTTACATTTTAGCTTGATTCGCTATATATTTCTATTTTTGCTGTGAGACTCGCACAAGTGTTTCTCCAGTTCCATAAATTTAACCAATGACTCTTTCACTATTTAGTTATGGTTAGTCATACAAAAAAGCCACGAACTCAGTCACCTGTCAACGTGATGTCTAATAGTACAAATATGCTCGCAACAACGAGCAGCACAACTCCCACGAAGTATGGAAATGAGGTGCACAGCTTGCCAATACGCCGCAAGCGTCGAGCTGCCGGTTCACTACCATCTACTGTGGCTGAAACTGAAGGCGAAAACTTGCTGACAAACTGCAGTAGCATCGCTTCTACAAACTCAGTACCTGGTCCTGACATAAACCTCTTCACTTCACCCTATGTACGTGTCACAAAACTTCAGATTCCAAGTCCAGCTCCAACACTTACTTCAGAAATAGAAGGACTGAAGCTGTCTGTAGAAGAACTGAAGACTGAGATGCGGGACATAAGGTGTAGAAAAGTTGTGAATGCAGGATTTTCAGAAAATTTGGCCAACTTATCTGAACTATCAACACAGATTAGCGATATAAAATCACAGGTCTGTGTACTCGCACCTCTGAACATCTTGACTAAGACCATAAACCCTGGCGAACTTGACACAGAATCAGTAACTAAGATAGACACCCTGATAAACTTCATCACAACAGAGGTTGTCAAAAGACTAGATACTAAACTAAGTGTGATAGTCTATAATATACCGGATAATGAGGGGTTGAAAAAGGTTCAAAGTATCTTACTTAGGGCGGCGAAAATGCCTAACTCCCAAACAAAATGTCACAGACTGAAGAAGAGTCAGCACGACCACTGCTGTCCTATACGACTTCAGTTCGAAACTCAGACAGAGGCTAAAAAATTCACCAACACACAACGTATCCTATTACAGGACACAAGCCACAAACAGATAAAAGTTGTAACAGATAAGACAGTGATTGAAAGGCGTGTTTACAATCACCTTAGTAAACCAAATGGCAAGACACCGCAAGTCACTAAAATAGATATACACACTGCCAACACGGTAAAACTCATAGCCTTCCCCCTCTCTAATCTCACAAAAATAGCTCCACAGAAAACGAAACCAAACAAAAAACTCCTGAGCTATAGTCTTACTCCTAAAGTAACCTCTCCTCTCTCTACGGTGGATCTAGATATGTCTATGGGCAGCCATGAGATTGTAATCAGTCCCTCTTGTAAGCTGACAACATCCTCTCCTAGCCAAAACGTGACAACGCAAATGGAACTCGGTAACAAAACATGCCGAAATACGCCACTTGTTGCGAAGAATCCCCAACATATTCAGACTCCCAAGAATATCTCACGCTTTAAGGTAAATAATATTCAAAACCATGCTAGCAACCAAACTAAAAACAAAAATAAGGACATAAAGTCCAAGGACAACAACGACACAACCTACTCGCATACTGTGCCAAGTCACACTGGTAGCTGGTTTGTGACGCTACCACGCAAAGTAGTATAGGTGACAACACTCGAAGCTCAGCCACCAGGTACTCAGGGTGCATGACACAGAAACTAACTTTGGCAGATTATACGGAACAAGCCTTCTGGGAAACAAACCACAGTGCAGCTATGCATATAACGACACCCATGAAAGGTCTCTTGGTATGTCCACACACAATAGGCAGATTAACAAGTCATGGGCATCACAATGTACCAAAGATTTTTTACCCAACACATCTCTGTCAGCGCTAACCAAACAGCTGGTGGGGATGTTAACCCTTCTGAACCCCTACCACTAACGTCGGCCCCTATCAGGAAGAAAACAGACATGGGCTAGTACACACAGAACTATTAACTACAATCAGTGACTGCACAAGCATAGACCAAATAAAAACTCCAACCCAAGCCTAGAACTACATCATCGTATAGTTTATCTAATAAGCAAACCCATTACTCACTAAAAAAATGGATAGTAACTCGACAGACATAGGTGAACACGGCACCCATACTAGTTGCAACACAGGGTTGTTATGCCACGCGAAAACAGTGGATGCCGATCCACACTTGAACCTTATTGACGAGCTTAAACACTGCTTCAAATCTCAACTCTACTTAGTACTTATTAATGCTAGATCTATCCTTAACAAACTACCGATGCTCAGGGCACACACGCTGGTATACAAACCCCCTATAATCATTATTACCGAATCCTGGTGTCACTCCAATATACCAGACGAAGAGATAAGCATCGAAGGGTACATACACTTTCGCTGTGACAGGAAGAGTGGTAAGGGAGGAGGCTGCCTAATGTACTTCCTGAACACACTTACTGTATTACAACTAGAAAATAGGGAACTCAATGACATGCACGACATCCTATGGTCAACGTACACTTCAAAATGCTACACTACTAATAGGATGTATCTACAGAGCAACTGGCACCTTTAGTGATTACGAGACACAACTTATAAATGTACTGGAGCAAGTATTCACTCTTCCATACGAGCATAAGATCATATGTGGAGACTTCAACCTACCCTAAATCAACTGGGACTTATTAAAAGGGCCAACTAAATACGACAAGCTCTTAGGGACACTGGACATTTTCGGCTGGAAACAAACTGTCACTATCCCTACAAGAGGTGACAATGTACTAGACTTAATATTCTGTCACGTTATAAGCCCCCTCTCAATCTTAGTGGGCTCTAATTTTTCAGGTAGTGACCACAAAACAGTAATGTGTGCTCTGCCACTTCCACTGAGTAGCAATGCAGCTCATACCTCCACTTCACAACAAGTACTATATAGGAACTATAGTAAGGCAAACTGGACCTTAGTAGAATCAGTGCTAAGATCCTCCGAATGGAGCGAATACTTCACTACTGATGACCTCTCGAGAGCTCTGAGCATCTTCTACCATAACTCCAACACATGCTTAGATGCTGTCATTCCACTCCAAACACTTGAGCTTTCCCCACATAGGAAGTCATTCATAAAACCAAAGGATCGTATGAAACTGAAGAAACTCTCAACAAGTTACTTCAAACACCACGACTTTGGCACACTAGGTTTAATACTTAACACCATTAGTTCCATCTCACAAGCTCGAAATTTCCGTATGAGACACGAAGAACGCATCGCAGTAGCCATTCCTGCTAGAGTCTATGCACTCACAGAAATCTTAAAGAAGCGAATGAATCGCAAAAATCACAGCATTTCCCTCCTCATAGACAAAGGTAGGCTATGTACTAATTCCGCAGACATGTGTGAATTATTTAACTCATTTTTTGCAGGTAACTACCTTAAGCCCACAGTCCGGTTACTCAGTATACACCCTGCTACTGATATGGCACAAACTCCATCTCCACACACACTAAACTTAATTAGTACTGTTGGATTTACTTATACTAACATTAAACAAACTATAAGAACCCTGAAATGCTCAAAAGGTTTCGGTACTGACGGTATATCATCCTATTTTTATAAATATGGTGGCCCTGACATTCCCCTGCCACTGCTTAAAATATTCACAATGTCCTTAGAAACCCAAACTTACCCTGATGTGTGGAAAACAACGTTTATTATGCCTAAACACAAATCTGGCTCGAAAACAGTAGTCAGCAACTACAGGCCAATCAATATCACACCTATAGCATCTAGAATTATGGAGAGACTAGTTAAAGATAACCTAATCAAGCATATGCTTAGTTGCAACATTATAAGTCCGAACCAACATGGATTCCTAAAATCCAGATCTTGTTTAATATGCCACTTAGACTTCTTAAATTTTGTGGCCAGAAGTCGTGACAGACGACAACTAGTACTTGTCATCTACTCTGACATTTCTAAGGCATTTGACCGTGTCGACCGTTTACTACTAGTGCATCAGCTGAAATCCTTAGGAATACGTGACCCATTATTAGGATGGCTTAAATCATTCCTTAACAATAGGTCCCAAATAGTTAAACTCGGATCTATAACTTCGAAACCTAGCCCAATCACTTCTGCTGTAGTACAAGGTAGTGTCATTGGACCCCTCCTATTTACCCTATATATTAACGACATATGCGCTTGCTTCTCTCATGGGAAACCATTCATCTTTGCAGATGACCTCAAAGTAGCTTATACATTCCAATCTGATGACCTAGGGTACTTCCAGAATGTTGTACAAAGAGAACTAGATAAAGTGACTGGTTGGTCGTCTTTATGGAACCTACAATTTAACCTTAAAAAATGTGGCTGGATCTGCTTCGGTGCACCCTCAGTCGACATAAAGTTAACGCTTCAATCGGCTAACCTAACCAAACTCCAAAGTGTCGTTGACCTAGGTCTGAGGTACTCGAGTAACCTAACATTCTCTGAGCAAGTGGCATCACAGACTCAAAAGTCGAGGATGCTCTTAGGATGCATACTCAGGAACTTTCACGACAATGAAGCAAAGCTCATTCTGTATAAAACCTGTGTGAGGCCACCACTAGAATACTGTCCATTTATTATTAGCAGCACTCATACACGTGTAAAGCTAAGAATAGAAAGTATCCAACGCTATTTTACCTCGAAACTACTTGGCTACGAATGTAAGAAAGACTACATCTCACGGTGCATGATTCTACAACTTCACCCACTCTGGACAAGACGACTAATTATAAACCTAGTATTCTTCTATAAGGTCCTACACAAAATATCATTCTCAGACATTAAGGACATACAATTCGCACAAGAAGGCTCTTACGATCTGCGTAACCAAACTTGCACAGTGACAATAAAAGCCTTTAAGTCAACACTCCGCGAAAACTTCTTCACAGTCATGTATTCTAAAATATGGAATAATCTGCCCCTAGATGTCAGGAACTGCAATACTGTTTTAAGTTTCAAACGCTCTCTGTACAGACTATTTCACTCTACTGACTATATAAATAAACTATTTATTCCTAGAACGAATCAACTATCAGTCTACTACAGTACCTAAACGCGCTTAAATACCTTTAGTTCTCTAAAGACTACAAATAAACTAGTAGCTTAGATGCATAAAAAGACATAGTAGAAACAAATATTTGTTCATCAAATTACAATGTACAACGAATATAAACATATATGTCCCAATCCACCTACTTCTTCTCTGCCCTCTGGTACATTTCTGTTGTATTTACTTTGTAGTACAAGTTGCATTGATCTACATTCCGACTGAAGATGAGAAACAATTGAAGTCACTTACTCATATATCATCCCTCAATGTTTGGCTAGTAATGGCTCAGCATCCCTCATGAAATCCACTGTCACCATGACAAGACGCTGTACAGCATCTTATACAAGCACTGTCAACGATCTAAAATGGCTTTTATATAGCTTTCTACGTGTTTATCAACTAACTCGTATGGAGCAACCATGCTGTGACAAATGGTGGGCTGTGGGTGACTAGAGTGCAGTAAAACAAATCTGCTTGACAATGACCAATATTAATCTGCATTCAGTTGAATTCACATCTGGTATTACTTGCAATAAAAATGATGTCAAAATCATAAAAATAAATCACTCATTTTAAATTAATACCCAGTTTAACCATAAAACAGGATACGATGCCGCACACAACAAAGTTACATGGAGGAATTGACTACAAGCTTTATTTTTTTCCCAAATATTTGTAATTTATCCGACACATACTTGGGTTATTTTTGTTAATGCGAAGACAATATTTCTATATTTCTTTATGTACTCCATTGAACGACTAACTATCAGAATGTACTCACTAACTGATGTCAGAGAGGACAGCAACCATGTAATTTCACTATAAATCAAATTCATGTAATTTAAATAATACTTATCCATGCCTGTACAACTGGTGTTTTCTACATAGATAGGAAATATATATGTACTTTTTTAAGCAAAATCAGGAGGCAGTAGTAAATCCGTAAATGGTTGTTAATGCCTAATGTACTGGATTCAAACGGATGAACTAAGAGTGCCTGTAGTAAAGGCGATGTTAACAACCATTCAATTTGTTTCAAAACGATTTGAAAAGCGGATAAAAGACGATGATCTGGTGAGTGTTTGGTAAGATTTTAACTAGCAAGAATAACCTTTCGGATTTTGGTCTACAATTGGTGTTTTTTCGAAGTTACAACAAGCTAAGAAGCTGATTATTATTCGGGGTGAAAAAATTGGCTGGTTACAAATTGCTTGTTTCAGTTCAAATAATGAAATTCCTATTTTTCCGATGCTTGTGATTTCTCCGTGACTATAAACACGGTTGCCTATGATTTTTAAGAAAACTTTAAATAAATTTTCTTTCAACCAATGGTCTCCTTTTCCTTGGCGAAGCATCTATTGATACGATTAGACCAATAGGTAGCAAAGAAGAATGTTCTGTGATTGAGAGTCGTAGTCGTTGTGTTTCGGATTTATATCGTGCATCTACTTGTTATAACCCTATGGATATAGCTTTTTCCTCATGGTGCATTGTGATATCTAGCAACCATAAGCACACTGTCTTCGGTAAATTTATTTTTACTTTTCAAGTGACAGTAAATAGTGAGTCATTTGAGGTGATAGGATAAATACCTCTCAACGCTTTCGTGGAGATTAGGATGTGTTTATTTTTCGACTGGGAGACGATCTTTTTACCCAGAAAGTTCTCAGGATGTCCGCTTTTACTTAGTAATTCAAAGATAGTGTTTAGTTGCTCACTAAGGTAGTAGCAACAGATTACCTTCAGGAGGAACAATTTTAAGGTAGCTTTAGGTAATGCGTCATAGAAGTAAGCAGTGTATGTTTATTGTATCTAAATTTGTCAAACGTTGTAAAGCTGGTCAAACTGTAGTTCTCACATATGAGTTAGTTTTTTAAATAATGAGTGTACCGTACGGGCGTTTACCTTGATTTGCATACCTAGCTCATAAACATTTCATGCGTGTGGTAAACATTTGAGGCTAATACGCTGTGTCATGAATTGGTCCGAGATATCTAACGTCAGACTTGTTTTCTGTACCCCTATCCTCAATTCTGCAGCGGTCATAGGAATTATCAGCCTCATCTTACTTTCTCTTACATTGGAAACTGAAATTGACAGTCTGACATTTGGAAGGATTTAGTTTAAAAGCATTTTATGACTCCTGATAGAGAGCTGTTCATCTTAGTACAGTGGTGATGGACGACTTCCTCTGACATACAGTGTACCACTTTCTCCCAGATAAATAAGCAACAACCTTGGCGGCCTGTTCAAATTTTTGGGCCTGCTATTATAATATCTACATATTGCATCCAATCTACTGTTTATTCACATTTATTTATCACCTAAATATGAATTCTAACAGGATCATTTACTCTCGTAACTTTATTAATCATTTAAGACCCAAGGACTTTCATAATCCCAAGAAGTCAAGGAGGAAGCATCGTAGTGGTTGGCAGAGAGCTCTCAAACTTACACCAATACACCTTACTACGGTCCCTGTCATAATGAACACAAACTGCCGCTCTCTGCCAAACAAGATAATATACCTATAATCTCTGATGTCCACTGATACTTACCATAATACTGCCATAATCACATTACAAGAAACGTGGTTATATGAACTGTGTGATAACAACCTCATCTCACTAAAGGACTTCATCCTATTTAGACAAGACCGTGAATGTTGTTATAAGAAGAATGGTGGTGGCATTTCCAACTTTTATGCACTCCAAATGGTCTATTTCTAATAATGTTTGCTTCTCATTCTAGAATGACTTTATAGACTGTATTACTATCAAATGTCGTCCCAAACATCTCCCAAAATATAATCATATCTTTGTTACAAGCATGTATATTTCTCCCATTTGCTCACTATCTGATCTTTCAAATTTTGCTGACGAATTCACCATATTTGCCGCTGCCAACTTCTACAACTCTCTCTGTTATTACCGGTGATTTCAACTCCTCAGATTGCTCCTTCCTTGAAGCACTTGGTCATACAAACGCAGTCAAATTTCCCACTCGACTTGACAAAACACTCGATTTAGTTTTTACTAATGACGAAGGAGTATATGAAGCACGTAAAGATGCACCGATCCTTAACTCTGATCACTGTATTGTTCGTGTTTTACCAAGAATAAACAGCAAGACACATATTAAAGTCCACTCACACTTGTCTATGAAAGCACAACAAAGATGCTACTCTTCTGACAACTTATTCAATCTAAGATGCATGTTAAGAAAATACTAACTGGGATTTATTCCATGAAAGTACCTTAGATGACACAATTACATTCCACTAACCAAGCTAACACGCATTAATCTGAATTCACTTAATACAAAAGCACATAGTATAGCGACGCACTGAAAAAGTCGAGAGGAAGTAGAAATCAAGAGTATATTAAACATATTCTTAATTTACAGAAGAAAATTTTGATGAAAGGTATTGGCGTTAGTTTGACTGATTGACATTTCCGCTGATTTCATATTCTGCAACCTCCGTATACCTGAAAAAAGCACATGTAGGATCTAGCGCAACATGAAGTTATGCGAGATAAATCTACATATTAGAATACACTATGAATACACCGATTCTGTTAATACTAAGTAATATTTCATGCAAATAAATGTATTTTTAGTCCACAGCTAGTTTTTATATTGACACCGTAGGCATCAATAGACCTCATATGTTTTCCAGTATTAAAGGATTATGCGCAAATATCAAAACAATCTTTGAAACTTCCATACTGTTGAGGTGCCATACTCTCATCAACCTTACTTGCAGATCAACTTCACACTAAATACGTTTACATCAAATGAAGTATTGCAAACGTGTAACTTAGAAATTGATCCATAATCTCGGTAATGTCTAATGAGCAAAGTTTTATGAATCCTACAGAAATTATATTCTCACATTAAGGAATCTGTAGCCATCAAATATAAGCTGGACATGCTTCAACTCAAAAGCAACTATGCACAGTGTTAACAACATAGAGAAATACTTAGAATATTGTAAGATACGCAAACCTGTTGTGTTGATGAGGATAACAATGACACAATGCAACCTAGACATTCGATCGTGACACTGCATCTGTACTGCTTCATGTAGATGGAAATTCCAGCAGGAATTCATCATCACTATTGGTGATCGAAAATGCTGCAGCATTAAGTATACAGTGTTAGTGGAAATGGTATAACAATAGATTCAGTCCTCGTAATGAACACAATCCATGTGTACAATAATACTATACACTCAGTTAATGCACTAAGTGAAACAGTAAGGAAATTTAAGCGAGTGATTGCCTTCTCCACTGCACTGCACTTCCGGTAATCATGGCAACCACCTACGTTTGCTAGCCAAGCAGTCAGCTAAGCAGGCAATGGCACAATATTAATAAAGTTGAGATGTTTTTTATACACTAAGCCCACATAACTCATATTACGCTACACCAAACAGTGCAAATATACATGAAATACACTTAGAAATAACCTCTTAACTTACGGTAATTCCACACACATACAGCGAGACACATCTACATTATTACTTCTATTCCCACAGAAGGTTCTGTTAGCATTAACAGATGGTTTCCAAGTACTGATAGAATTCCTTTGTCAAAAAGGACTGTTCTTCATACGAAAACAGGCTGAATTAATATCCTGAGACGTGAAGTCTTCATTAAATGATACCATGCCGAAAGGTGCAGCTTCTAAATAAAGTAAACTACTTGTGTAGATGACATTACCCTCCAACTATCCTATCTTCCTCATTAGAGCAATAATTTGATACAGTCCGCCTGAAACACTAATCGTTGCAACCAATATAATATGAGTGTGAAGTAGTCAGATCACATGACGCGGACACCAACATAACTAGCCAGAGAATGGGAATTCCTATCAATCCAGGTAACATTTGGCACAATTTTATTAAAAGTTATTGACAAAAAATAATTTCCGAGTGAAATTTTAACAGAACGTGGATTATAAGTCCAGCCCGAGGAAATATGAACGTTTATCGGTTATCCTTTGCTCACAAAAATGAGACTCAGCTATCTGAAATCATGTTTCAGCATTATCTGGCCAATATAGTACGGGCTGAATGGTTTTGGCAGTTGACCGATTACGAATAACCTTGGGGCTAGGATCACTCATGACGAAATGTATGCCGGTTACAATATAGTACAATAACAAACACAAAAAAGAACGTATTTATTGAAGATGAAGTTCGCGGTTGGGCTCACCAGTTTAGAGGCTGACGGCATTGACGTTCGCGAATTGTACGGAGAATTTTGACGCAAGATCTTATACCAACAACTTCTATAGTATCCGTTCTTCGTGTACCAAAGACAAAGCAAAAGACCAGATTGATCAACCAAAGTACGTGATATATTTCGGGACGAAATCGTGAACATTGTTGCATGCTTAGCTGGCTGGTGATCGTGTACGCACGTGACACGACAGAGTACCAAATGGCAAGAATTCTTGACCGGAAGCCTTCAGCTAAACAAGTCGACTTCAATGGTGAGTGTCAGCATCCAATGTTCAGTGATGATTGCTGTGGTCAATAATTTTGGTGAATTATTTACCGCAACAAGTCACATACTATATGGATGCATTAGTGGTTTTGAAAGTACATTGAGATGTAGAGGAAATTTTACTAGGTAAATATAATAACAATAATTACCAAACATTTAATTTATGTATTTGACTGATATATATTAATTGATAAACATTATTAAGTCGTCAGAGCAGTGAACTCTGTGATTTATGTTTACTAAGAGAACACAATTTAACTACGATTTAATAGGTCAAAACAGGAATATTATTGTTTCCTTTAATTCCTACAGGAACATAGGGCTTCAGCCGTGCGTCTCCATTGCGTTCTGTTCTCTGCTAGAGTCTTCACCTGGCTCCAAGTCTGCCCACACATTTTCATCTCTTCACATGACCTCCTCCAAGTCACCTTCGGACGACCAACTCGTTGCTTCCCTTTCGGGTTCCACTCAAGGGCTTGTCTAGTGATGTCACTTGATGGTTTCCTAAGAGTATGGCCAATCCATCTCCATTTCTTCCTGCCTATTTGTTTCACAATCGGTTCCTGGTTGTTTCGCTCCCAGAGATCTCCGTTGCTGATCTTTTCTGGCCATCTGATCTTGAGTATTGAGCGAAGACAACTGTTAATGAAGGTCTGTAGTTTGTTTGAGATGGTCTTTATGACGCGCCAAGTCTCTGATCACATTGGAGTTGAAAATCCGGATCTTATTTTTGATGCTGAGTGTTGTTGACCTCCACACAGGCTTGAGAGTAGTGAAAGCTTGTCTTGCTTTAACGATCCTTGCTTTGATATCCTCGTCAGTTCTGCCTGTAGTTGAAACGATGCTTCCCAGGTAGGTAAAAGAGGTTGTTTCTTTCACGTTCCTCCCATTTATGCTGATCGTTGTCGGTTGTTGTTGTTGCTGTTGGTGATGTTGTCCGGGAATTTTCATCACCTCTGTCTTCTCTATGTTCACCTGAAGTCCTATCTTTGTTGCTTCTTCTGCCAACTTGTTGCTTTTCGCTTGCATATCTTCCAGTTTGTGGGAAATCAGACATATATCATCGGCGAAGTCCAGATCCTCCAAGTATTTTGTGTGTGTCCATTTTATTCCTGTTTCCTCATTGCCCACTGTTTGTCGCATTATCCAATCTACTGCAGTCAGGAAAGTCATTGGTGATAGTAGGCAGCCTTGTCTTACTCCTGTCCTCACTTCGAAGGGTTCCGTAAGTTTCCCGTTGTGGATTACTTGACATGCAGCATTGTCGTATAGCTGTTGGATGAGATGTATAATTGTCGGTGGCACCCCGTAGTAGCGAAGTAGTTTCCAAATCACCTCTCGATCGACGCTGTCGAAGGCCTTTTCAAAGTTGATGAAGTTGAGATAGAGAGGTGACTGCCACTCTAAGCTTTGTTCAACGATGATCCGTAATGTGGCGATCTGATCAATGCATGACTTGTTTCTCCTGAATCCAGCCTGTTCCGGTCGGAGTTCTTCATCCAGGGCATGTTTGATTCTCTCCAGGATGATGTGACTTAGTATTTCGCTTGCGATGGACAGGAGCATAATTCCGCGCCAGTTCTTGCATTGACTTAAGTCTCCATTCTTTGGTATTTTGAATAAGTATCCTTTCTTTCAATCCTCGGGTACTTTGCCTTCTTTCCACACCTTCTCCAGTAGTGGCGTCATCATGTCCGCTGTTGTCTCTGGGTCCATTTTCAACGCTTCTGCTGGAATTCCACCTGTTCCTGATGCTTTTCCAGCTTTCAGCATCTTGAATGCCTTCAGGACTTCTGATTTCGTCGGGGGGTTGGTGTTCACTGGTAGCTCTGTCTCCGTTGTTGGTATTGCTAAGCGCGTTGTAGGTGGTGGTCAGTTTAGGAGTCTTTTGAAGTGTTCAGCCCAGTGTTTCCTTTGCTCCACTTCTTTGGTGAGTGACTTTCCATTGTCATCCTTCACCGGCTTGATTTGTGTCAAACGTTTGCCCGATAGGTACCTAGTTGTTTGGTAGAGTGTTGTGAGGTCTCCTTTGCCTGCAGCTTGTTCTGCCTCACTTGCCATGGTTTCATAGTACTTTCTTTTGTCTTCTCTGGCACTCTTCTTTACTCTTTTGTTCAGTGTCTTGTAGCTTGCGTTCAAATCCTGTTTTTGTTGCTCATCGGTGCACTGGAGAATCTTTTGTTTCACCATCCGTCTCTCTTCTATTAGTTTCCAAGTGTCCGTAGTGAGCCATTGTTTGTCCTGTCTCTTCTTTCTGCCTGGAACTTCCATGCAGGTTTGACTCCACACTGTCTTCAAGTTGTTCCAGTGCTTTTCGACGCTGACCTCTTCGCCAGTGTTGATTTGTGTCTCGGCTTTGTCCTTTATACTTGCAGTGAAGATGTCCTTTGTGTCCTGGTCCTTCAGTTTTTGAGTGTTGAACTTGGCTTGTGGTCTATCTGCAGCCCCTGATTCTCTGAAAGCTTTAATTTGATTTGGATTGTCCCTTGTACGAGATAGTGGTCTGAGCCAATGTCTGCTCCTCCTCTTACTTTCGTGTCCAGCAGGCTGCGCCTCCACTTCCTTGAGATTGAGATGAAGTCGATTTGGTTTTTGGTTCGCCCATCTGGTGACACCCATGTAGCCTTGTGGATATCCTTGTGTTTGTATACGCTGCCACCAATCACTAGTTCATTGAAGGCGCAGAAGTCGGCGAAGAGTTCTCCGTTTTCATTCATTTCTCCCAGAGCTTCTCTACCCATGATGAGTTCCCTTCCTGTGTTATCTGATCCCAGTTTGGCGTTCATGTCTCCCATTAGTATTTTGATGTCACCAGCTGGAGTATTGTCCATTGTTGTCTGCAGTTGTCTGTAGAATTCTTCTTTCGTTTCGGGGTCTGCGTTGTTGGTCGGTGCATAGCATTGTATAATTGACCTTTTCCTTCCTTTGGAGTTGAATCTGGCGGTTATTATCCTGGGCGAGATCGCCTCCCATTGCATGAGGGCCTTCGTTGCCGTTGGTGACATCATGATAGCCACGCCCTCGGTGTGCATGTGTTTATCCTCTGGGTGACCGGAATAGATCACTGACTCACCTGTTGACAATTTGGTGGGTCAATTCCCGTTCCATCTGCTTTCACATATCCCCAATACTTGAATTCCGTATATTTTCATTTCGTTTGTGACCTGGGCAGCTTTGCCAATCTCGTACATGGTGCGGACATTCGATGTCCCCACACATACTTTTTCTTTTGGCGCAAGGAAATTCATCGTGCTGAAGTTTCTGTAGCAGCTTTGTTTACAGGGTATGGTTGCCTGAGAAGGAGAGAGAGAAATGGTTAGTGTTGCGTGCCCGCAGAGCCCAGGGGACAACTGCTTGAGGCCGGTCACACGCGGCCTGTTTTTATTTGTTTTTTTCTTGTTTGGTGTGTCTCAGTAGCATATTTATCACTTCTGCCCTGTGACACGGCAGCAGGAAGCGCAGTCGTTGTTAATCCGGGCCCCGACCGATCCGGTATGATATTTTGCGACTTTGTTTGAATTATAGTATTGGATTGGGTAGCTGCTTTTGTGTTTAACCGCTATCCAAACAACCTTTCTTGCATGGTAGGACCTACAGGAACATAAGTTCCCACCAGTGTAGCTCATTGGGTCATTGCGATATGCAAACCCGACCACCACGTCAAGGTAGCAGCTATATAAATATATATTTAGTTGGTTTCATTTACGATAGGGTTGAACAAAAGTGAGAAAACAAACTCTACAGGTACTGGCTGGTATTACCAACTAAGTGTTTTTTGACAAGTTGAAAAAAGAAAACAAAAGTAATGCAATGATAACGGCGTTAAGTAATAAGTATAATGATAATGATAGTAAAAACAATAATATTATAAAATAATAATAGTTAAAGTCAGTTTGAACACGTTTCATTTCAAATGAGAAAGTGTTTGCTAAGTAAATATTATTGGGGATACGAGGTCTGTATACACTCTACAATAATAATAATGACAATAATAATAATAGCTAGGCAATAAAATGTGACCATATATATATATTCTGGATAAACGGATTAAAACGATGAAAGAGGTTGAGAGAGATAGCAGTTCAGAACTACTTAACCTATTAAAATGCTTATGATATACATAGGAAATAGGGAAAAAATAGACTAAGAGATTTTTGAACTACAAGGAATGGAATTTCTTATAGGATATAGAGAGTAGGTGAAAAAGACAAATAACAGGGCGCTACCCACCAGTCCAAAGTAAGTAGCAAGTAGAACAGTAAAATAAATTGACGGCGTATGTACAAAAATGAAGAACAAATGCAGAAAGGGAACATCTCCATAAAAGTGTGACAAGAAGCACAAAGAGAAAGTCAAAAAAAGTAAAAAGAAAGTATAACACGTTGTATTTGTCCAAATGTTTGTTAAATGCCCTGCAATCAATCATGGTTGGGTTTTTTCACTCTCGAGTAGGTTTGATTGCAAACAACAAGGTGAGATGTAAAATTAGCAGTGTTTTACACTTCTTAATAGGAAGAGAACATAGATAACAAATTTGGGGAAAGAAAGAGAGAAAGAAAAAAGGGAAACTGTTTATCACAAAAGTTGGAATGAAGGTAATGATAACACTTTATGAATGACAATTGCAACTTGTCATTTTCAGACAATTGCGATGATCTTCACACGCCACCTGCAAGATACAACGTTGTTATTGAATAAGAATTCACTGTCCATCCAATACAAATCAATCTGGGAAATAGATACACGCCTTTGGTAAGTGATCTATTCGCAGAACATATTCCATTAATGTTGTCGTCTCAGAAGATCGCTGTTTAACTAGGGATAAACGTAAACCAATGTTACAGTACTACCGAATATTTTCCGCTTCCAGTATCTTTTGTGAATCTCTTCTTGTTCGCCTACTCAAATGAATGACTGGCCACAGTGAACATCCAGCTGTACAGCAACAACATAACAACCCGCAAACAAACCACCTAGCATGATTAGGTAGTGAGCTTTCCAAACGATCATTAATTTTGCGTATGCTTTCTTCAAATTCTCCAGGAGCCAATTTGCCGTGTAGTTCACTGGGGAATTCTTCCTTGAAACAGTGATATAGAATACATTTATGAAGGTAATAACTAAGTTGTTCATTATATATTTGAAAAAAATCAAAGACATCCTACCTCGTTGCTTCAAGTAAAATGACGCATCCGGCCCTATGGAATATGAATATGTGAGGTATGGTTAAGACGACTAAGACTAAATTTGGTACTCTTCCGTAAGCTTCTTAACCACATAGTGGATAACCCTGTTAATGGTTATCGGTTTTCAGAAGACACTGGATATAAAGTTAGTCACACTAAAGTTGCAGTGGCTATAGAACAATGTAAAACAGCCACCAGGCAAAAGGTTTTCTTGATTAGATATGCCCAAATATGGAACAAACTACCTAAGGAAATGCGACTAGCAAGCACATTGGCCTCGTTTGAAAAGACACTCAATGACACACTAAGTGAGTTTGCAAGCGATACCAGTGCCAATTCTCATGTAACAGCTTCAGAAATCATAGGCCCATTTAATAATAATAATATATTCTCATTTTCTGCATGAGGGATGCCAGTTTACAGGCATCATCAATATGATAAATTCCATATACAACTAGTAAGCATATTTAATAATAGTAATTTAATAAAATACACCAATTGTACAGGCATGGATAAGTATTATTTAAATTACATAAATTTGGTTCATGGTTAAATTATAAGGTTGCAGTCATTGTGTCTATGGGAACAATATGATAACTAGTCATTCAATGGAGCACATCAAGAAATGTAGAAATATTGTCTTCGTATTAACAAAAAAAACCCAAGTATGTTTTGGATGGATTACAAATACTTGGGAAAAAATAAAGCTTGAAGTAATTCCCCCATATAACTTTGGTGTTTAGGGCATCAAGTCTTATTCTTGATTTATATCCAAATTCGGTAGTAATTTAAAATAAGTAATACAATTGTATACTTTTGTCAGCATTTTCATCGTAACATCACAAGTGAATTGTACTCAGTGTAGAATAATAATAATGACGGTTCATATTTTCTTATAAACGGGTGTTTTCAAGAAATGCAAGCTAATTTTGTAGACACGATCAGTTATGTTGTAAGTTACAATCGGGAAGTATTATAAATCAATACTCTTTTATTGGTATAAAGGTATATTTCACAACTGTAATCCAGGTTGCGTCGTGGGGAAATGTAATGCGTAATTCACGAGGGAATTGTAAGATATGGGACCAATAGTTTGCAGATCATTTGTCATTGTAAATGGTCAAATATCCACATTCTTCATTCTCATTCAAAAAGTCAAATGGAAGCTAAAATGGTGAGAGAAAAAAGAAGACAAACAACAGCAGCACAGAAGAAAGCAAGTGGAGTACTTAGGGAGTGATTAATATGTATATATACATTTATATTCTGTTTAGTAATTATAGTTATTTTGGTGCGCTAACTAACTATTCCCGTGATGCTAACTTTTATATTGTGTGAACTAATATTATTGTCCTGTGTAAAAACGTCTATCATGTACTTCTAAAAATATAAAAATTTATAATTGTAGTCTGTTGTAACTACACATTTAACGAACTTAAAATATCTATGCGGGGTGAAAAAGAGGGTGTAGGATTCAGACGCAGAAGTGCATTTTCATCTTTGAACAGTCTAGTGACTGGGGAGATGAACACTGCGAGTGTGTTTGCATCACGCACACCAGTTGGTAGTCTATTCCAAATGACTGAAAACTTATTTAGGAAGAAGTTGTACCGCATGTAAGTCTGACAATGCTCCATAGCAGCTAGGTTGTGATGATTTCTAAGATCGTAACTGTTGACAGCGGTAGATTTAATTATTGGCTCGGAGGAGTGCACTAGCAGATTAGTTAGCTTGTAGTAAAAAATTAGGTTCAGCTTAAGATGTCTTTTCCAGAGTGGTTCCAAACTTAGTCTGTCGCAACGTTCATAGTATTCGAGACCACTTTCTAAACCAAGAGTTCTTAAGGTGAATTGCCGCTGCACTCCTAATTTAATGTATGAACTCAGAGACTACATCCGTTTGTTTTGCCTCTATTTATAATTTCAGACAAAAAAGCAGGAGTCATGAAAAAAACACCCATAAAAATAAGAGTCGATCGAATAATGTCTACCTGATACAAAGAGTGAACCATAAACGACATACAAATGAAGTATGAAAAAACAAGGTCGAAACTTACCACAACATCACGTGGAAAAACAAAAGTTATTCGGATATTATTTATAATCCGCCAAACAGTCTCCTGTCCAAAAAGAATGCGGTGATCCTCTAAATACAGCGGCGAGGAATTACATAAATCTACAGTTCCCGTTGTATATACTCAGTGGAGGTAGGAGTCAACGAACTAATGCATTTAAAGCAAACGTATGCTCTCCATGATCACGGCGACAGTTTGCGGAATATGTCAAAATCGTAGAGTAATCAAACCCTAAGCGAGATGTAATTAACTAAATCCTAACGGCAAACAAGTTTTAGTACACATCTGTGTATTCATCCGTATGTTAATCATGATGACAAATCCAAATCACTACTTATACAACACCGATAAACCTGGATATCTAAGAAGTAATGAAAATATGCTGACAGCTGCATTTCAAATCCCACTGACCCATTCAGTGGTAGTATTCTGCTCCTGCATGCATCATTCTACATTTTGTATGGATTGGTTTGCAGTTATTCTGGTTCTAGACCGAGAAAGAATTAGTAATCCACCGGTTACTGGATCATTAATACTTCTCTGCATCGAAAACATTCATTTCCCGATACAAATTTAAAACAAGCAATCAAGGTTAACAAAGCAGGATTCAATGAATTCATCAAATTTCGGTAGAACTCATCAGCTGAATACTCTACATGCACGAATATATATACTTTTGAAATTACATTGGGAGATATAAGACCGATAAGTGAACAAACTACATTGAATTAGTCATGCAGAAAGACAGATGCGAATGTTTTCCAGGTCCTGTTCAAATAGATAAGGAGAGAGAGAGTATGAGAGATCAAAATTAAGATAAATTGCATTACGCTTCAGTTACATCACTTAGATAAACAATTAGTTATTAGAGAATATAACAAGAATTGCAAACAGAGTAATTTCAATAGTAATATTTGTAATAATAATAATAGTGGTGAAGTAAGTTAAGATAATCCTACTGATAAAGGATAGTTTTAAATGAATCAATAATAATAATGATAATAATAATAAGAGGTAGAATAATAAGTAAAACGTATTACCATGGTGTATTCAGAGTCATGACTATCTCCTTTTGTACACAGAGATGTGGTTTATAAACTCGAATTGCACAAGCCTCTGCAATTGCAAGCATCTTCTAGTTTCTTTGTGTGCTGACAATAGTGAATGACTTGACAGCGTCGATATCATGTCCGCAGTACACGAGATGTTTTATTATTGGCGATTTTAACATCAGCACTCAGCTGTTTTCCAACATTTTGGAAAATGCCGCATCACTATCATTATTATTGTTTCCTTTAATTCCTAGAGGAACGTAGGGCTTCAGCCGTGCGTCTCCATTGCTTTCGGCCTATATTTTTGCTTGCACAAACCCACTCAAACTGATATACGCATTTTGAAGTGTCAAGGATTGGCGACTGGTCTTTCCCAGATTGTTGAAGCACTCGCCTAGTTGTGTTAAGGAAAACGAGTTTTGCTGCATAATAAGTTCTCTTGATGGCTTTGTCGAGTATTCGTTTGGCTACTTCTTGTACATCATCTCCTTTGATCGGTAAACTGATACAGATAGATCTCTTTGGAACTGTTTGGATTGTTTTGCAGGGGCTATTCTTTTAGAATGTTTATTAATGAACCTCTTAGGATATCCATTCTTAGATAAAATATCCTCCGGAGATTTTATTTCATGTTCAATAGTACTGTCAGAACAAATTTTTCATGCTCTATTGAACAGTGTTCTAACTAAGTTCTTTTCATACTGGATTGGAATAAAGCTCTTTAAATGCGTGTACTTTCCTGTCCATGAAGACTTTCCAAATATAGATCTTTCGATTGAGCCATCAGTCGTTTTCGCTGGAAAAAAGTCTGGGAATTTAATAGTATCATCTTTCTCGTGTTCCATTGCGAAGTTGAGATTCGGATGACATGAGTTTGTCTTCTGCTTTTGATCTACTTCCGGAGACAATTAAATGTCTTCCACATTTCTTAGGTATGCATCTGTTTCTTGTATATGTTTCAAAAGTGTATATCTGTGTATGTAGAGTATTCAGCTGACGAGTTCCACCGAAATTTGATGAATTCATTGAATCCTGTTTTATTAAACTTCTCTGTATGTTTCAATGGATACTAACTGCTCTGGTGTTAATCTCGCAGATTATATTGCTGGTAACATTGTTGACGGTAAACCAACGAACGTTTCACAAGCCATTTTTATACTTTTGGAAACAGCCCATATCGTGAAACACTCAGAAGTAACAGGTACAGCCAACGGAGGAAGAAGACGAAGGTGCAAGTGAGAAGATCTTTATTTCCACCATGCAAGACTCGAATTGCCCGGGTACACGTTAATTGTCCTCACTTATAACAAGTTTTGACAAACGGTCTTCTTCTTGCTCTAGCATGGCCACGCCAGCGTTCCTTTCTGAAAAACAGAAAATAGAAAACTCACTTGGTGATATCATGCCAGTTTTTATGTCATTACGTCGCTCCCTCCCCTCTGGTGGCACTGTCCTCAGTGCCTGGCGGCGGTATAGAATATGCACCACCTCCATCGGTGGGCAACCCAAAGTAGGTCGTAGCGGGCGGCGTTTGCGAAGATGTCAGCAGGTCTTTGACAGCTGATGGACAATGTAGTTTCGGCTGGTTGTAATGCGCTGAGATGAGATTTTCTTGGAGGCGTCGCAAGTTCCGCAGGACGTAGGTAGTCGAGGGTTGGTGCTGTACAATTTCATATGGACCTTGCCAGCGGCGTCGAATTCGGGGCACGAGCCGGCAGGGACTGATGAACGATGGAGCCACACGTAGTCACCCGAGGAATAAGTTGGTCCGTGGGCAAACCGGTCATAATTGCTTTTCTGATGTGGCGAAGAAGACTGCAGATTACGGCGTGACAGGTTGTAGGCTGTATCGAGGTGGTGACGAAGGCTGCGGACATAGGGAATATGGTACCAACGGTGCCCGGATCTCGACTGGAAGGCAAAGTTCACGCCCAAACAGGAGCAGAGCCGGAGAAAATCCTGTCGACGAATGCAAGGAGGATCGGTATGCAAGTAAGCACTGGGGCAGGACATCGTCCCAGGTGTTCTCTGGTGCATTGTGCAAAAAGGCTCGGAGAAGATGCTTGATGGTCCTGTTGGTGCGTTCCACTAGTCCATTACCTTGTAGGTGATAAGGTGTAGTTTGGGTCTTTCGGATGCCGGAAGCATTGCAGATAAAGGGGGCACCAAAACGAGACACCCGATTGTCGATGAAAGCGCGCTCGATCTTCGGGGCATCTTGTTACTGCAGAGGGACCGCTTCGCACCACTTAGTGAAATAATCAACCATGACAGGTATATGACGATTACCGCGTCTCGATGCTGGTACTGGCCCAATGATATCCATTCCCACTCGATGATTAGGGGCTTCGGTCAACATAGGTACTAAGGGTGCTCGAAGAGTTGGCTTAGGCTGTTTGATCTGCGCACATTGAGCGCAGTTGCGACAAAACTCCGTAACATCGTGGTGTATAACAGGCCACCAGAAGCGTTGACGGATGGAGTGTTCAGTTCTTTGTTGGCCAGCGTGTCCCAGTTGCTGATGCACTTGACTAATGAGTTCGGGTACTTCAAAGGTTGGGACGAGGAGTCGGGGGTTGGCACTTGGTTCCATTATGTAAAGAACATCATCATAAGTCGTCGTAGACCCCATTTATCGCAGATGCACTGCGTAGCTGCTGCTAAGTCCCATTGTTCTTTGGATGTCGGTTTGTCGTTCCCATGCCGTTGTCGAAAATAAATGGCCTATATTGCTGTGTCCGCCGCTTGCAGGGAGGCCCAGTCGGTGCCAGCTGCAGCACCGAGTAACACATTCAATGCGTTTTCGCAATCCGGCAGATGAGAGAGAGCGTCGGTGTTACCATGTCGTTATCCAGGCCAATATTCACGAATGAAATCAAACTCCCGTAAACGTTCCTGCCAGCGAGAAAGTTCGCCCTCGGCATCGTGAAAATTTTGTAGCCACTGTAACGCCTTGTGGTCAGCCCGGACGCGAAATTTGCGCCCCAGCAAGTAACGGCGAAAGTAAGTAAGAAGGTATACATCAGCTGACATTTCACGATGCGTCGTAGAACACCGCGTCTCCCTTTTGTCCAGCATTCGGCTAGCATATGCTACCACTCGTATTTGCCCATCAGAGGTTGTCTGCGAAAGGATGGCTCCTATTGCCTGCGCACTGGCGTCAGTATCCAGGATAAAGGGACCTCCGTAAGCTGGTGTATTTGGAAACGCTAAAACAGGGGAGAAGCTATACATAATAATTTATATTTTCATATAAACATAAATTTACATGGAAATGCATGCCATTTTTACAGGCACGATCAAGAATGATATAATGTCAAATAGTAGATTGTCTACAAGTTAATAATGTTTGAACAGCTACATATTTGATATATATATAAATACACCCTTTGTCTGACCCATGTCGTATCATTATTGAATTGAACAGTAGTCCTCCAGGTTGCGCGGGCAAATCAACTTCTTTCGTTTTCAAACCGTGTGTAATGAAATGAAAACCACCATAATGCCACTAAATAAGTTTCTTTTTCTTCTTTTTTCAGAAAGAAACGCTGACGTGGCCTCACTGGAACAGGAGGAAGATCGTTTGTCCAGACTTGTTATAAATGATGATAATTAGCTTTGTACCCGGTTAATTCAAGCCTGGCGTGGTTGAAATAAACATCTCCCTCTCGTCTCTTCGTCTTCTTCCTTTCCGTTGGTTGTGGCTGTTGCCTTGCGTGTAACAAATTGGTGTCGGAGGTGTTTTATCTACACTTAAGATGGCAAATCGACCAGAGGACCAGCCTCCCAAATTGTTTCCTCAGGATAGTGCTTCATCATTGCCTAGTGTACCACAGGCTTTCCCGCCCACCACTGCTGCAACCATCATCAGATTATCCTCGCTGGAAGATACGAATGCAGGCGTTCCTGGACCTTGCCCCAGCAGCCCACCATTTCATCCACGTCCTCAACAACCTATCAGAGGATGCATTCGCCCGTGCACACGCTGCTGGGTTCAGTAAAACCAACTCCATGCAAACGAACTGGGAGATTCCAGATCAATGTTTTGACCTGAGGCTGGGCTCTCAACATACCCTACTACAACTGCTCTCCCGCCGACAACTACCAGGAGAGAGTTTCCTGGAATATCTTAACGCTCTCCAGCTACTGGCATCTGGACTTGACAATCACGATAGCCCTGTCAGCAAAGACCAATTGGTATGCACCCGCTTCGTCGAGGGAATGATGCCTGGTGACCTGCGCACAAACCTCCGACGTTAGCTCCCAGCCAACACATCCAAGTTACAGAAGATTATTCTTCGTTTCATGAAAGCCGAGAACGACCACGTGTCGACACCTAGCACCTCTATGTGCCCAGTATCAACAAAACCCAATGCACCCGCCGTGAACCCCGTTCGCCGCGACCATTCAAACAGCCAACGATGCTCAAATGGGGACGCTACCCGTCGCTGCTACTATTGTCAACGTTTCGGGAAGAAGGCGCGTAAGTGTGGCCACAATCGCCAGCCGGACCGCAGTAAGTCCCCTGTTTTTAATTTGTCTACATACTCTTGTACCCGGCAACCTTTGATGTTATGGGGACATATTAATGGAGTGCCCTCTAAAGTCCTCTTAGATACTGGCGCGTCGGTTTCTCTAGTAAAGGCTTCCTTCCTTCGACACTTGCCCCAGTACTCACCCTCAGTAACCACTCACAACATCTTGACAACAGCTAACGGTGCTAAACTGGAGGCCCGATCTGCTACCGATACACAGCTGCGCCTTGGAGACCTAGATGTGCGCCATCAGTTTCTCATCTGCGCCCAGATTACATGGACGTCATCCTAGGGGTAGACTTCTTGATGTCACACCACACTCTTATAGATATCACCAATTCTCGATTCACAATTGATTCTGTCACTGTACCCGTATATAGCCCTCAGCAACCGCGGTCTGATGCGTCGAAGTTATCAGTGTCTACCATCATAAATCAAGTCTCAGTTGATCCATCTGCTCCTGCTCCCCTCCGAGGGCAAATGCTGAAATTGATTGATGAATACGCTGATGTGTTCGATGATGGGGGTAATCCGGGACGCACTGGTGTTGTTCAGCACCGTATCGATACAGGCAGTCATCCGCCTGTGCGTCAACCACCCCGACGGATCCCCGTGCATTACCAGCCCCAACTGGACGCCCTGATACGAGATATGTTGGATAAAAAGATCATCGTACCATCACCCTCCCCATGGGCGTCACACATCGTTTTATTCAAGAAGAAGGACGGCTCCCTCCGAATGTGTATTGACTACCGTAAACTGAATGCTATTACCAGACGGGACGCTTTCCCGATTCCCCGTATCGATGCAACCCTTGACGCACTTGCTGGCTCACAGTGGTTCTCCACGTTAGATCTGGCGTCAGGCTACTGGCAGGCAGAGGTGCACCCTGACGATTGCCCGAAGACGGCCTTTATCCTCCCGAGTGGTCTCTACGAATTCCGAACAATCCCCTTCGCACTATGCAATGCCCCCACCACATTTCAACGCTTGATGCAAATAGTCCAAGACAGGTTAGTCCCGCACAAATGTCTCATCTATCTTGACGACATTATTGTACATGGGAAGTCCTCAGAGGAGCACATGGATAACCTACGGGTTGTTCTTACAAGGTTTAGAACGAATGGTTTAAAGTTGAAGCCGGCTAAATGCTCATTCTTACAGAGGGCAGTCACATTTTTGGGGCGTCGAATTTCACCAGATGGTATTCAAACAGACCCAGAGAAAACGCGCCTCATCTCAGAATGGCCTACACCCCAGTCCTGTAAAGACGTTCGTTCCTAGGGTTGGCTTCGTACTTCCGACGTTTCGTGCCTATGTTTGCCACCCTAGCCTCGCCTCTGCATCGCCTGACAGAAAAGGGCCGTAAATTCCTGTGGACCAATGAATGCCAACAAGCGTTCGACAAGCTAAAGACGAACTTGACGTAGACCCCTATCCTTGCGTTCCCAGACACGTCTCCGTCATCTGGTTCATTTATTCTGGACACGGACGCAAGCGCTAACGCTATAGGGGCTGTCCTTTTCCAGGTGGCAACCGATGGTCGAGAACGCGTTATTGCATATGCCAGTCGCAAGCTAGATAAATGGGAAACACGGTACTCGACAACCTGAAGGGAGATGCTTGCCCTTGTGTATTTCCTGAGACACTTTAGACACTATTTACTTGGGCGCCCCTTTCGAGTACGCACTGACCATCGTGCACTACAATGGCTGCAAACATTTCATGAACCTGAAGGTCAGGTGGCTCGATGGCAAGAGCGGTTACAGGAGTTCGAGTTTACTTGTGAGTATCGTCCGGGGCCTCGGCATGCTAACGATGATGCCCTCTCCCGATTGCCGACGTACGACTCAGTGAATGCTTTACTTAATACGGGTATCGATGTGGATTGGGCCGCACTGCAGGCGGCTGATACAGATATTCAACCTGTTTACTCGCGACAGCTCCATAAGAACGATAAACCATCGAATAAGGAACTACGGAGTCTGTCAGATACAACACGATGCATCTGTGGCAAGTGGGGCGTGTTACGACTACTTGACGATGTTTTGTATATAGTGGAACCATCCTCGTCACCCCGTCTTCTTGTTCCCCGGTTGAAAGTTCCGGAGGTGATTCACCTTGTGCACCACCAGCTTGGTCACGCTGACCAGCAAAAAACCGAACACGCAGTCCGTCAACGTTTTTGGTGGCCACTTCTTCATCACGACGTCACCGAATTCTGCCGCAACTGTGCTACATGTGCACAAATCAAACAGCCCAAACTGCCTTCCCGAACACCGTTAGTACCTATGCTTACGGAAGCTTCCAACCACCGGGCAGGGGTGGATGTTATGGGGCCAATAACAGCGTCGAGACGTGGTAATCGATACATACTCGTCATGGTCGACTACTTCACGAAGTGGTGCGAAGCTGTCCCTCTGCAACAACAAGATGCCTTGACGATTGGTCGCGCGTTCATAGACAACTGGGTGTCCCGCTTTGGTGCCCCTCTTTATATACACTCTGACCAGGGCGCCGCATTCCAGAGTCATCTTATCGCTCACATCTGCAACACTTTTGGCATCCGAAAAAGACTCGTACTACATCATACCACCCACAGGGTAATGGACTCGTCGAACGCACCAACCGAACTATTAAGAATCTTCTCCGTGCCTTTTTGCAAAATACACCGGAGAACACCTGGGACGATGTCCTACCTCAGTGTCTACTAGCGTATCGCTCCTCCGTGCATTCATCCACGGGATTTTCCCCAGCTTTGCTTCTGTTTGGGCATGAACTCCGCCTCCCAGTTGAGATCCAAACGCCGCTGCTACCGTATGAGAAAATCGACTGCATCCCCTATGTCCGACATCTTCGCCACCACCTGGGGATAGCCTACAACCTGGCACGTCGTCATCTCCAGTCTTCGTCAGAACACCAGAAGAGTATTTATGACCGCTTCGCCAGCGGCCCCACTTATTCGCCTGGTGACTGTGTCTGGCTTCATCGCCCATCGGTACCTACCGGTTCGTGTCCTCAATTCTACGTCCCACGGCAAGGACCTTATGAGATCGTACAGCACCGACCTCCCACAACGTATGTCCTGCGAAATTTGCGACGTCCTCAAGATAACCTTATATCCGCACACTATAACCAGCTGAAACCGCATCACCCAGCAGCCGTCCAGAAGCCGTCGCCATCCCCGCAACCGCCGCCCGCTACTGGCTTCGTCGAGGTACCAACAGATGGAGGCAGTGCATATCCTATACCACCGCCAGGCACTGAGGGAAGTGCCTCCAGAAGGGAGGAGGCGATGTAGTGAAATAAAAACCACCATAATGCCACTAAATAAGTTTCTTTTTCTTCTTTTTTCAGAAAGAAACGCTGACGTGGCCTCACTGGAACAGGAGGAAGATCGTTTGTCCAGACTTGTTATAAATGATGATAATTAGCTTTGTACCCGGTTAATTCAAGCCTGGCATGGTTGAAATAAACATCTCCCTCTCGTCTCTTCGTCTTCTTCCTTTCCGTTGGTTGTGGCTGTTGCCTTGCGTGTAACACGTGTTTGTAGGCGTACAATAACCAACCAATATTGAGGTAAGTACAACGTTTACAAGGGATAGTAATCTGTTTTAGAAGAGTAAAGGTGCTAAGGTGAATCACTGAAGTGTAATGAAATAGGTAAATGCAATGTATCATTAATAGATGCATTCATAAAGGAAATACAATGGGAGACTATAATCCCTAGGCTGACAAAGTTCATTTGCAATGTATAATGCTACCCTATAGGTCTTACTATCATGATGTCCACTTTTGGTTTAATACAATTATCCACAAGCCGGTTGTTTTAATTTCATACCTTTTTGTGTATTTGGTGCACAACCGTACCCTATAGAGAATAGGAATAAAATAAGTCGAATCAAATTCATAAAGAGTTATGAAATGTTAGGTTTAGCGGAATATGATGAGCAAGTGAAGACGTTATTAGAAAATGTATGAGATGAGACATTGTTAAGTGATATTCGAAGATACGACAAAGGAAAGCCTGTTAATTTATAAGATGCCCCATAAATCTGTGCAGAGCCCACGTGGTCGCATCTCAACAATAGGCTGACCGAATGGTATATGTTTAAAGGCAGAAGCGTGGTCTGTCTAGGCGATCATTATTATCTTTTTCGAGATAAAGATTCAAGCCCTCATTGAAATCTCGAGCCGTCAAATTGCATATTGCTGTTCCTGCAGAATGAGGCGATTCACCTTAGTGTCCACCACCATAACTGCTGATCAGCATGCACCAACCTCCTTCCTTTTCTGATGTTAGGCTCTCATTGTTATGGCTACAGCAAATATATTGCTTGGCTCCAGACACGTTCGTACCTCACATTCCATTTCTTTAGATTTCTTAGTGAGTGCTTCCAATAGATCTCCACATACAGATTTATGAAGATATTATATTTGTGTGCATGTGTCCTAATGAACAGATTAGTTTATAAGATGTTAAACCCCTAAAGATTAAAAAGAATAGGTTTTGTGAATAGTGGAGCAAGATTCAGCAGAACACTAAAGTTAGAGTTCAATGTAAGTAGTATGAACTGAAGGTAAGGTCGGTTGGCAGGACTTATTGTACCAAATGATCATGAAAGTCTTTTATATAGGAAACACTTGACATAGCAAAGTAACCTGTCTACACATATTAAAATAAGATAATAACACAGAACCAACAGAATTTTAACATTTGGTTTACAATACTGCAATGTGTGTATACTGAAGAAGCGTAGTTAATCTTACAGGGAGCCGTTAAGTAAATCAAACTATATATGATAACAGTGTAATCAATATTATCATTCGTATCATCAAAGAATACATTTTGCTCAATAATTGAGTGTTATAGGGGAAGCAAGCGTGGTAAAGCAAGAGAAAATTTGCTGCATAAATATTTTAAGTATTGTAATAACAATCAAATGTCAAGAATTGATTATGCATAATTACTAAGTATTATTATATTAGTATTGGGACTAGTGTGCTTTCCGTAGTTAAATATTGAAATGTCATTGTCTCCCCACTCTACCAGCGGCTGTGATCTTTTAGACGGGTTTGGGTGGACATCTTAATATGTCTTTCTAGGCTCCTTTTAAAACTGTCAGGCTTTTCACAGGATCTAATCTCAGAGTATAGCTGGTTCCAAAGTTTGCAATATTTAATGGTGAAAAAGTTAGCCCTAGTGGTGAGTTTATGGGTGTTAACCTTGAGAAGGTAGTCATGGTTGCGTAGTTCATACGATTTAAGATTAGCCCACGTTATGGATGAGTTACTGCTACAGTGCTTTCTTATAACTTTGAATAAGAGAAATAAGTTGCACTTCACTCTCCTTAACCATAAGGGTCCTAAGTCCAGTCGAATACATCTATCAAGGTATTCTATTTGCTGATCATAGCCTTATATGCGTTTCGTCAGGAATCTTTGGACACTTTCAACTTTTTCCTGTCTGCTGATTTAAAGCTACTGTATAAGTGGACACAGTATTCAAGTTTGGGGCGAATACATATCTTATATATAGCCAATCTGGCTTCTGGAGTGTAAAAGTTGCGTAGCACAAAGCCGGTTATACGTTTACAATCAGATACCACCTTATTTGCATGTTCAGTAAAGGTAAGATCTGAGTATGTTACACCGAGATCTGTGACTGTGTTCGTGTTTGAGACAAGGTCACCGTACATGTATAGACACATATTAGGTTTCCAACGTCCGAAGTATTTTATCCCAGATTTAGCTGGATTGAACGTTAACTGCCACTTTTCATTCCAGTTACATAGACTATTTAGGTCTTGTTGGATTTTACTAGCAATATCCACATCATTATAGTCTAAATCATATACAACTTTGAAGTCATCTGCATGGGGTACGGCTTGCCATACTTGATCACAGAGACAATATCATTTATGAATATAGTGAATAGGGTGGGATCAAGAACGCTACCTTGTATCACGCCGCTGGTTATTGGTTTAGATGTAGATAAGTGATGGTTGATTTGAACTAACTGTTCTCTTCCTGTTAGAAAGGAAGTTATCCACTCGAGTAGCTTTCCACTTATTCCATAAGATAGGAGTTTTAATATGAGTCTCCCATATGGGACCTTATCAAAAGCTTTCCTAACATCTAGAAATAGTGTTGCTGCCGGACGACCTTTGTCTACGCATTCAGTTATGTGGTCGAAATAATCTAACTGGCAAGTGATGCACGATCTTCTATTTAAGAAACCGTATTGGAAAGGGGATATTAAGTCGTTCGAAAGCAAAAACTGAACACTTTGCTTCTTTACAATCTTTTCCATCACACGTGAAAATACGGAAGTGATGTTGATGGGGCGGTAGTTATCTATGTCCGCTGTAGGTCCGGTTTTGTGAATGGGTACAGCGTAAGATTTCTTCCAGCTAATTGGATATGTTCCACTCCTTAGCGAAGTTGAAAATAACTTGAGGAGAAGTAGGTTCATTTCATTCCCACCATTTTTTAAGAGGACTGAAGACATTCCATCTGGGCCGGGGGTATTAGTAAGCTTAGGAGTTGCAATGGCTTTATCGATTTCTAGGGTGTTGAAGACTACATCGCTTCAACACTTTTCTGTTTTACGAGGGAAATCAATATCCTGGTCATTTTCTAGAGTGTACAGTTTGGCAAAGTGCGTGCTAAACACCTCACATATATCCTCAGCACTTTCGTGAGTGATGCCGCCTAGGTGTATTATTTTTGGATATGTTGATTTGGAGTTTGATAACCTATTTTTGAAGAGTTTGGCTATTTCTCCAGTGTTATGTGGCGACTGAATTGCCCGCGTCTCTTTATTTCTAAGACTTAGATTTTTTAACTCATGGATTCTAATGAGGATTGTTTTGATAGCTATTAACGACGATAAGTCGTCATGTCTGTAGTAACTTAATGAATGCTTCCGCATACTTCTTCTTAATGATATTGGAATAAAATCACCTTGAGGAATTTTGAATTTAATCAGTTTCACAGGCGCTATGACATCATTAACAGACTGTATGTTGTCATAGAAATTTTTAAGAACTTGCTCTAAGGAGTCATTATTAAAGTAGGAATCCCAATTAGAGTATCTAATCAAGTCCTGATACAGGTCCCAATCAACATGTGTGTATAGTCTTATAGGTGTCCGAATAACTTCGTTTCTGTGTATAGTTTCTGGAGAAATGCTAAACGAACATGCTACTATTTTATGATCGCTACCTGGGAATTCATGTCCCACATGTATCGTAGATGGTGCTACGTTGATCGTGAATATAAGATCAAGAATATTATTGGACCTAGTGGGTACATTTATATGTTGCATCCATCCTCCTGTAATGATGGAATTAAGAAGATTATCATACCTCGAGGGTTCTCGAAGTGTACGCCATAATATATCAGGCAAATTGAAGTCACCTCCAATTACACTATAACTGTAGGGAAGATTGGATGCAACATTAAATATGTTGCCGAGTACGTTATCGTATTCGCAGTTGGATGATGGCGGTCGGTAAACACAACCTATAAGGATAGGTTTACTTCTGAGAACTTTTATTTCGATCCACACTGAGTCATTGAGTTGTGACAGAATAGGGTGACTAAAATGTGTTGCACAAATGGGTTGTTTAACGTATATAAGTGTTCCACCCCCATGACCTGTTACCCTATATCCTCGAAAAAGGTTGTGCTTACCAATCCATAAGCTATCATCCGTAATATTACTTGAGCACCAGGCTTCAGTGATCATGATCGACGATGGATTGCATATAGAGGCTAACGTACATAATGCTAAGTGTTTGTTAAGAACTGATCTAGCATTTATGAGGGTGACGGATGGTTTCAGTGCATGGGCGATGTCGTGATAAAATACTCTATGATTATCAACTGAATACATGCAGTCGTTATCGAACTCATTACTTTCTACCTTTTGATCACTAGAGACGTTTTCATCAACTTGATACTTAAGGATGGGTTGTGAAAAGTCACTCGTGCGTAGTTGGTCGTTTAGATATTGCGTGCTATGAGAGATACTAGTATGATAATCTAGAGTATTGCTGTAGGTATTAGGTGTGAATAAGGTGTTTGCCATCTGCCGGGGAAGCAGCAGTTTCCCTGTTGTAAGGTGTTCGCTATACCAGCAAGGAATTGGTCTGATATCATGCGTGCTACGTGCATGATCCCTGGCGTTTCTGCCAGTTGCCGCTGGAGAAAATTTTGGTCATATGAGTTAGCTAGAGCCGTGTTATCTGCATAGTTATAACCGAAATGTGTGATCGGCGTGTTGTTGTGTGCATATGATTTAAATCCCTGTGTTTGTTAAAAGTTCTTCCTAGGCCATGATGAGCATTGTGCTTCAATTGGCATTCGTCCCCTACTGAATGCTTGGGAAGTATGACAGGGCACTATATGTGTTTCTGACCTAATATCTGCATTCTGAGACTGGTGTTTCCTGTACATCATAGTTGAGGGTGCATTCGTGGGGGGCTGAGTAACTCCGTGTTTTCCAAGTGGTTGAGTAGATATGTAACGGTTATTCTTTGTTGTCATAGGACTGGCACTGGTAGTCGGAAACGAGTAAGTTCCTGTGGTATGTAGATTATGTCTAACTTGCGTAACATGAGTAAGTTTAGATGACTGTCCACCAGTAGAATGAAACGGTGACCCTTATGAAACTTTCGTACTTGTGGGCTTTAGTGTTCCGGATCTAGCGTTTGGTTTAGGTTTTCCCGTGTTAGTCGGCTTGTGTAATTTGGGCTACTGGTGACTAGTAGGATTAACTGATAAACTGGATTTCTGTTGAATATTCTCAACAGTTCTTTTGGTGTTCCTTACGGAAATAGGACGTTTATCATATCGCCTTGAATTTACGCCAACTTGGGTGGCCAAATGTGATTGCTGCTTCACAGTAGCTGGGCTACGAGGTTGTGCGGTATATGACTTCTGGAGAGATTCAGAGTATACGACTGAATCCAGCTTAGACGTTTTCGAGGGTATAGCATTCGTGTCAGTGTGCAAGGGATGCACGTCAATACTATGATCTATTGACATTTCTATGTCTGCGATTTCAGTATTTAGAACTGAATCTTCAGCAGTTACTTGACTACCGTTAGTTTGTGCCTGCGATATTACCTGGTGCTCTTGGTCATTAAGCAATCGAACGAGGGGAGTATTAACAACGGCTGTCTTATTGGGGTTATCTTCATTTAGTTTTCCTGCGCAGCATCGTCTTTGGCAAGAAGTTAAATCAGGTACAATCCTGACATTGGTGTAAGGTGTTGAGGAGCCGAGAATTTTACCAGACTCCAAAATTTTCTTAACTAGGTCAACAGACTTAAATTTGAAGAGTACAGGGCATGGGTGGTTTGCAGATTTCTTGCGAAGACGCAGGACCTGGCAGTCAGATAATGAAATGTTGCACGCCTGTAGACAGACGGCTTTAAGTGTGGCAATGTGAACATTGTCTGGTATGTTATATCACAAGACATTATATGACGACATCACCATCTTTACGGCCTCTGTAGTCAAAAAGTCTAGCAGGCGTTCAGATTTGAGAAGTGGATCTAAGTGGTAATACTGTTTACCATGGGAAGCGTGGGCTTATTTATACTGCCATTGTTGTTGTTGGCATGATTTGGGGTCATATTCTCCTTTTTTTAGCAATGGAGTTATGGCTAGGAGAGGACAGTGTCAACTTTCGGGGGGATTTTGACTTTTTTCCGGGATTATTTGGTGACATGTCTATATCTACGGTGATAGGTGGTATAGTTTTATTGGCTATTTGATTACAATCTTGTGGCCTTTCGGTTGGTGTTGCACTCTGAGGGGATAATTCTGTGGGGTTTGAGAGGAGTGGTGCGGTGGGTTCTACGGTGTCTCTCAGAGGGTTAGGTAAAATGGCTGCTTGCAATGTCCTGTTGTTTATTCCACAATTAGACTCAGAGTGATAATTATATACGCGCCTTTTTATGACTGTCTTGTCCACTGCAACCTTTATTAGTTTGTAATTTCTGGCCTGCGATAGGGTGTGTTGGAAGTGGATGAATTTTCTGGCCTCAGCCGGTGTTTCTAACTGAAAACGAATAGGACAACACTTTTCATGTTGACTCTTCTTCAGCCTATAGCACTTAGTCTTGGAGTTGGGCATTTGCGCCTCACTAAGTAAGATGCGCTGTACCTTTTTTAGTGCCTCATTATCCGGAACGTTGTAGACAATAGCATTTAGTTTAGCAACGAGTCGTTTTGTTACTTCTGTAGTAACAAAGTTAATTAGGTTATCCACCTTAGATATCGATTCACTGTCAAGTTTGTTAAGGTCTACAGTTCTCATGAGGATAGTTAAAGGTGTCAGTTCACAGACCTGCGATCTGATATCGCTGATCTGATCTGATAATTTGGACATTTTGGTATTGGTTTCAGAAATTCCAGGATATACTGACTTATTGTTTTTTATTTTCCTTAACTCGGCCTTAAGTTCTCCTATAGACAACTTTAGAAGTTCTATTTCTGAAGATAGTACTGAAACAGAGCTTGAAGGCTGGAGCTTTCCGATAAGCACATAAGGTGTAGGGAGGGTTTCTGTATGAGCAGAGGGTAATGAATTTTTGGGAGTAGTGCTAAAACTAGCTGCCAGTACAGTTTTATCTTCAGTTTCAGCTCGACGCTTACGACATACAAGTGAGTTATGTGGCTCACTATAACCATTTGTAGGGAGTGTGTTGCTTGATGTAGCAATCAACGACGTAAAATTAGTCATCAGATTCACAGGGGATTGAGTTCGTTGCTTTTTACCTTGATTAACCATAAGTATTTGCTATAAGAGTTAATGGTTACACGCAGGGAAGTAGTATAGTACTTGTGTAGGGATTACAACAGGACAAATTTTATGTAAAGAATCACGCAAAAATGTTACGCAAACGTTAAACGTACGGCGTTAGTTTGGATATGCTGACCTGTAGGATGTCTGGCGAACTTGTGTATGGCCCATGGGGTAGCATCATGAGAAGAAATTAAGCAGGATTGTAGATGTTAGGAGCGAAAGCATATTTTTCTTATTTAGGTCTGTGCAGTCATTATTAATTTAGTTTTTTTAATATTTTGAAGTTAAGTTTTTTTGTTGAGGATCTAAACTCATGTTTAATTCTAAAGCTGTAAAGGATGAATGTTGCTGTCCTACAGATAGGAGTATTCATATTTGCGACCACTACCAAAATCTGCTGATCAGCATGATGAATATAAATGTAACAATTGACTATTATAACGTTTTTTATATAGACACCTGACTTTTTTCGCCGCACATTCTCTTGAGACATGTTAACTGTTTTAGTGGCTATCAATGACTACTATCCCGTAAACCACGATGTATTTATTGAGTTGTGGTTGTACGTAAAACATTTTATCCGTCTGTGCTTTTCACTCACGTAATCTAATATTCTGTGTTTCTTGCAAATTGTCTGTGACGAGTTGTGGGAATAATGTGCTTCATTAACGGAGTCCTTTCGTAGAAGTTCATCGCGGATAATCAGTGCGAGTGGAAGCAACGCATTTGTAAGGAGCTGACAACGCATTGGAAGACTTTCAGAATGTGAGGACCTTATTAATCGCTAACAGTGACGACCTTTTTCACACACCAGTATGTGGCTGCGTTTACATGCAGAGGAAAAATCGGCGAATGAAACATTGTATAGTAGTGAAACAACTTTGTGGAACTTTCATCTAGCCTGTATGTGTCGCTCTAATATTTTTGTCCCTCAGACCACTAACACAGCATTGTTAAATGTATTCTTGCAGTATGATTTGATGGCACAATTAGTGGCAGTTAATAATATTATGTATGCGTAATACTCATGATATTTTCTGCACCATTAATGTGCTCCATATTTCAAAAGAATTGTAAACTAGGATGACTGAATTTATTGAATACTTAAGTCATATACGGTCTTGCATGTTAATTATGTAAATGCTTAATTTATGTAACTGAATTTAATATGTATCACTTTTAGGAATGACGAGTGGTGATGAGGTCTGTCAGTTAGTTAAATTCAGTGGAAGTAGTCTCATTTGGACAAAGACATCCGAAAAACAATGACGAGCGTTTTACGGTTAATGACCAGATACATTTGCATAATCAGTTGTAGGGATTGATTCTAAATACAACAACAAGTGAAGGTGAGTTCACTCATTCACTTGTAACCACGCAGATATTCTTTTCCCCAGTTGGTGACACTGGATAACTTTGGACGTGGGCTTACAGTTCTGTTTACTTAAATTGCAGAAGAATTTAAACGTGATGCAATTCGGAAACTGGGCAGTTTCCGTCGAATAATGGGAGATACTTCCCGAACGAAGACTTCCATCTTGGGCTGTGCTCAGCCTATACATGTAAATAAACTTGTTTGCGTTGCGGTGGAATAAAATTTCCTACCTAATATTCTTGTGTTCTATTTGTTCTGCATGCGGTGGGAGTACGGCATGCCAGACCGGTACTCCCTAGGATATGAACTCGTTACTATACGTAAGTGTAATCCTGCACAAATGCTATCGATCGATATAAGTGGTGAGTTGTAAGTACTTTAGTCAGGCCAAAATTACGCGATTACGTTTCCTAGCCATAGGCAAATCTGTAGGGACGAATTACACAATAACCTAACCTCTGTATTTGAAAAGTAAGAATAGAACCTAGACACTGTGGTGGAGTTCGATTTCGTATAAGATTAAGTGCATTCAAAATTAGTGCACCACTATTATTTCACTTAAAGCGTGATGTTAATCCATATGATTATACTGCAAAATGAAGTCTTTATGAGCCGAGTAATTGAGTAGATGGAGCTGTGGCAATCGTAGTAATATTTCGCTTACACCGAATGATGCCACCAATTACTTTCTCAGGTTTCATTGATAAGTCAGGCCTCCATCTCATCATGATGACAAATTTAGTTTCACTCAGAATAAGAAAAGTATGGTAATTAGGATGTTAAATATATTTATTGAAAAATAATAACAGGCAAATGTCTTTACACAATTGTTTGTCGCAGTTATTTGGGCAATGTCGAATTGCTGTGACCAGGTTGACTGACGTTATCCGACATCTGCAAACAAGTGGATAAAGTGTATTTTTTTAAAATCGCTGCAGTTAGAAAAGAGTAGCATAAAAGTCAAACGGTCTATATTTGCTAACCTTTGCTGACAAAGGTTTATTCTCCTCTCTCATTCTTTGGACATGACAGCATTCTTCTGCGGTTTTCACTGTTACATACATTGTTCATCTTGTAAAGTAGAGCACTAAGCAAATAATAATAATTTATATGTCGTATAACGGGCGTTTACAAGGAATGCCTGTCATTTCTACAGGCACAATCAGTTATGTTATAAATTGCAATCGTGAAGTATCACAAATTAACACTTTCTCAGGAGTTTAAATCGTTTGATTATTGTACAAGCAATCAGAACAGGTTAACATAAATGCTAAATTGTAAACCCTTCACTAAGGTCACCATCACAGTTGAGCGAGAACCCAAACTCCGTTTTATTTTCCGATGACAGTTTTGGGCAAACAATGGACACCGTAGATTTGGGTAAGTGCTATACCCTCACGTGATTAAAAGCTATTTCAGGAGGGGAACAACGTCTTGAGAAACTGCAAAATGGTACAAATACAATTATGGACAATACATCATTGATGTATACGGCAAGTGGCTATAGAGTCCTTGAAATGGTAGTATATATTCGAAATATTTAATGCTAACCATATTGGTCTTATCATGGAAACCACGAAGTTTCCGATGAAAATCTAGCTTTGTTTTGGTGTTTTCCATCAAAGCAATCAGACTTTAGGCAAGCAGAAAATTTGAACAAAGAGTAAGTTTTAGCTTTAATAAAGGCCTAGTCATTTAAGATAAAATAGAGCATAACAGTGCGTGAATGAGGGAAATAAGTGATATTTCAGTGAGGAGTGAGTTCAGAGATCTGGAAGATCAGAACCCTTAAGACAGGCTAACTTGTAAGAACTCTCATGAATTTCTGTAGGGTCCATAGGGTAGTATTGATGTTTTGGCGTCATTCTGAACTTTGAAAGATAGCTTACACATCTATGAGATAGTAATTATGGAAACTGGAGTAACACTTTCTATCGGTTCAGAGTACTTCCCTCGACGCAGTTTCTTGTCAACAGTTTGCAGTATTCCTAGTGGTTTTATAGGAAGCTTGATTTCCTCTTTATTTTCATCAACTGTCCCTTCACAAACACTGGCATGCAGTAACTACATATACTCAAGGATTGTAACCTCAAAACCACAAAACCCCTATAGATAACCTGTTGAATAATAAATGCTTTAAAAACTGAGTCATAAGTGCAGCTTCCGTATCCTCCATAGCCACAGGTAATTCACGAAGGAGCTCAGAATATCTCAGTGATCTGAAAATGAATGATTATTACGACTTTTATAACTTACGTAACAGGTGTACTAGTGGTAGGATGCAGGTGCTGGCTACTATTCGACAGAAAGGTAATACTAACTACAAACACTGTTTCATTTCAGAAGGACCATACATAATATTATTCTTGTCCCAGTGAACACTGATATCATGATAAGTTGATGCCATTTAACGAACTTTCAGAGAATCAGGAGCTGCAGATAGACCACAAGCCAAGTTCAACACTCAAAAACTGAAGGACCAGGACACAAAGGACATCTTCACTGCAAGTATAAAGGACAAAGCCGAGACACAAATCAACACTGGCGAAGAGGTCAGCGTCGAAAAGCACTGGAACAACTTGAAGACAGTGTGGAGTCAAACCTGCATGGAAGTTCCAGGCAGAAAGAAGAGACAGGACAAACAATGGCTCACTACGGACACTTGGAAACTAATAGAAGAGAGACGGATGGTGAAACAAAAGATTCTCCAGTGCACCGATGAGCAACAAAAACAGGATTTGAACGCAAGCTACAAGACACTGAACAAAAGAGTAAAGAAGAGTGCCAGAGAAGACTAAAGAAAGTACTATGAAACCATGGCAAGTGAGGCAGAACAAGCTGCAGGCAAAGGAGACCTCACAACACTCTACCAAACTACTAGGTACCTATCGGGCAAACGTTTGACACAAATCAAGCCGGTGAAGGATGACAATGGAAAGTCACTCACCAAAGAAGTGGAGCAAAGGAAACACTGGGCTGAACACTTCAAAAGACTCCTAAATTGACCACCACCTACAACGCGCTTAGCAATACCAACAACGGAGACAGAGCTACCAGTGAACACCAACCCCCCGACGAAATCAGAAGTCCTGAAGGCATTCAAGATGCTGAAAGCTGGAAAAGCATCAGGACCAGATGGAATCCCAGCAGAAGCGTTGAAAATGGACCCAGAGACAACAGCGGACATGATGACGCCACTACTGGAGAAGGTGTGGAAAGAAGGCAAAGTACCCGAGGATTGAAAGAAAGGATACTTATTCAAACTACCAAAGAAAGGAGACTTAAGTCAATGCAAGAACTGGCGCGGAATTATGCTCCTGTCCATCGCAAGCGAAATACTAAGTCACATCATCCTGGAGAGAATCAAACATGCCCTGGATGAAGAACTCCGACCGGAACAGGCTGGATTCAGGAGAAACAAGTCATGCATTGATCAGATCGCCACATTACGGATCATCGTTGAACAAAGCTTAGAGTGGCAGTCACCTCTCTATCTCAACTTCATCAACTTTGAAAAGGCCTTCGACAGCGTCGATCGAGAGGTGATTTGGAAACTACTTCGCTACTACGGGGTGCCACCGACAATTATACATCTCATCCAACAGCTATACGACAATGCTGCATGCCAAGTAATCCACAACGGGAAACTTACGGAACCCTTCGAAGTGAGGACAGGAGTAAGACAAGGCTGCCTACTATCACCAATGATTTTCCTGACTGCAGTAGATTGGATAATGCGACAAACAGTGGGCAATGAGGAAACAGGAATAAAATGGACACACACAAAATACTTGGAGGATCTGGACTTCGCCGATGATATATGTCTGATTTCCCACAAACTGGAAGATATGCAAGCGAAAAGCAACAAGTTGGCAGAAGAAGCAACAAAGATAGGACTTCAGGTGAACATAGAGAAGACAGAGGTGATGAAAATTCCCGGACAACATCACCAACAGCAACAACAACAACCGACAACGATCAGCATAAATGGGAGGAACGTGAAAGAAACAACCTCTTTTACCTACCTGGGAAGCATCGTTTCAACTACAGGCAGAACTGACGAGGATATCAAAGCAAGGATCGTTAAAGCAAGACAAGCTTTCACTACTCTCAAGCCTGTGTGGAGGTCAACAACACTCAGCATCAAAAATAAGATCCGGATTTTCAACTACAATGTGAAGTCAGTGCTACTTTACGGATCGGAGACTTGGCGCGTCATAAAGACCATCTCAAACAAACTACAGACCTTCATTAACAGTTGTCTTCGCTCAATACTCAAGATCAGATGGCCAGAAAAGATCAGCAACGGAGATCTCTGGGAGCGAACCAACACAGCAGGAACCGATTGTGAAACAAATAGGCAGGAAGAAATGGAGATTGATTGGCCATACTCTTAGGAAACCATCAAGTGACATCACTAGACAAGCCCTTGAGTGGAACCCGAAAGGGAAGGGGCGAGTTGGTCGTCCAAGGGTGACTTGGAGGAGGTCATGTGAAGAGGAGATGAAAACGTGTGGGCAGACATGGAGCCAGGTGAAGACTCTAGCAGAGAACCGAACGCAATGGAGACGCACGGCTGAATCCAATATCCAATATCCTGATTACGAGCTAGTATAAACCAGTGATTTCTTTGGGCTCGCTTCTTGATTGCAAGGTAGAGGTTCCAGATCTTCGGTGAACTTATGCGTGGTAAATCCCGCCACTCGACTGCTTTAGCTCTGGTAGACTCCAAGAGGAGTGGTGCGAGGATTGGTCAAGATTGTGGTTTGTAGTGTGCAGTATGTTAGGACTCAGCTGCTGCCGTGAGTGGAGTTTGACCTAACACCCGTTGGTCATTCGGTGTAGTCATAAAAGTAGAATAGTAATAATAATAATAGGTTGTAGTGTAGATAATATAGGTTGAGATAAGTCAAATAATAAAGGTGACGAAAGAAAAGATAGAGTAGTCGGTACAGCGAGAGAAGACAGAACGGGTCGTGGGGATTTAGCTTGTATGCTTATCCATTGACAGTGTGGTTTCAAATTTTAAGAGGATAAGCCATTGAGACACAAACCATGCATTTCCGCATGATTGTCCAGCTTCCGCTTAAAAGTTTCCACAGATGGAGCTGTAGTTACGGCCGCCGGTAAAGCGTTCCAGAGACGGCAAACTCGAAGCGAGAAGAAATGTGAACGCACTCGAGTCTTTGGTCTCTGGTGTGGTATCGTTAGCGGGTTAACTCGTGGAAGCCTATAATCACTTGATGGCAGGATGCTTTTATCAGGGTGGGCCTGGTCATTTAAGATCTTATAGACGGTGATGAAGTCTCCCCTGTGACTACGGTAACTAAGCGTGAAAAGACTTAATTTCTTCAGTCTTTCCTCATATGATTTGTTGCGGAGGCCGATCACCCATTTTGTCGCTCGTCTCTGGACACTTTCTAGCATGTTAGCATCCCTTTTGAGTAGCGGAGGAGCAATGATATTATGCACATCCTCAAGGAGTGGCCTCACGTATGTCGTATACAACGTTAGGAATTGTTCAGGAGTAAGAGCTCCCAGCTGCCTATGCATAAAGTGTAAAGTGGCGTAAGCTTTGGCGACGTCCCTCGTGTAATTTACACTGGTGCCTAGCTTTTCTGTTAAAATAAGGCCTAGATCGCGTTCTGATGGCACACAACTCAAGTTCTGGCCACCAAGGGTGTTATTTACACTCTGTGACCTGCCGGAATGAAGTTGCACTACTTTGCACTTCTTTAGGTTGAAAGGGATTCCGTTAGCCAGAGCCCAGTCTCCCAGAGTTTGCAGGTGAGCCTGCAATCTGTCTGAGTCTTCCGATGAGTTTATTGCTCTCCAAATCTTTACGTCGTCAGCGTAAAGAAGCGCAGAGCAGTTCAGTTGACAGGGCAGGTCGTTGATAAAAATCAAAAACATCAACGGCCCTAAGGTAGAGTCCTGAGGAACCCCTGATGCCGAGGTGTGCCAGGATGATCGGATGCGGGTGACTTTGGTGCAGAATTCTCTCTCGCCTAAGTAATCTTTCAGCCGTGCGAGAAGCGCTCCAGAAACACCCGCTTTGCTTGTTTTGTGAAGGAGCAGACCATGGTGAACTGTGTCGAATGCTTTCGCAAAGTCGAGAAAGATCACATGGACTGGTACCTTTACATCCCAGGATAGTGTCCAATCGTTCCAAGCTAGTAGAAGATTCGTCACACAGGATCTTCCCCTCCTGAAACCGTGCTGTGCTTCATGGAGTAGGTTAGTCCCGTCGAAGTATTTTCTCATGTGGTCATCAATGAGACTTTCCAATATCTTCGATATCACTGGGAGTAGCGCATTCTGCCGGTCACCACCCTTGAAGATGGGGGATAGGATGGCTCGTTTCCATTCACACGGAAGTTTCCCTACATCAAAGGAGTGTTGAAACAGATCACTTAGGGGTTGGCAGAGACTTTCTGAACACTGCTTCAGGACGGATGGTCTTATGGCATCGCAACCTGCAGACTTTCCCGAAGCCAACTTTCCCAATTTTACGAGTACCATAGCCGGGGTAATTTGAAATGTACCCAGCAGGTTTTCGCACGTTGGTCTTGCATTGTAATCTTGATGTTTTGTGGGGGTAAAATCCTCGTTACTGTTCAGTTGCCTGTGAAAGGCTAGACTGAATGTCTCTACCATTTCAAGACTAGTAAGAGATTTCCCATCAGAACCCACTAGATTGCAAGCTCCCTGGTTGGTCGGTTTTCTTTCAGACATAAACCTGTATAGGCTTTTGGGGTTCACGAGAAGCTTATTGGCGAGGTTTCCCTGAAATGTCCTTCTATCACTCCGGACTCGTATGTTACATCGATTCCTGAGTTCGAAGTACACTTCATGTTCGGGTTGACTCTTCGATACTCGCCACGCAAACCAGGCTTTTCGCTTCGCCTGTAGAAGGCGTTGTGTCCCCATTTTTAGCAATGAACGTTGCTTTCTAGCTTTTGGTGTGACTAAAGAACAGTGTCTGAGACCGTCTGGTGAATGATCTCCTTTACCACTCCCCAGTGTTCTTCTACTGTAAGCTCTGTCCAATTTTTTGGCCAATTTGCTTCAGACAAAAGTCTTCGTATTTCGGTGTAATTGGCTTTGTTATAACACAGATAGGGCTGTGTATTGTCCCACTGTAAGCGCTCGCGGAGGACTATGTCGAATGTTATGACCGCGTGGTCACTACTACCTATGGGAGTCGTGATCTGAACGTTTTCTACTAGTAGCTGGTCACTAGTGAGCACATAATCCAGCCTAGAAGACTTCCCGTCTGGGCCCCATCTAGTATCCATTCTGACATTTTCAGTGAATCCGGCTTCCCTGATGGTATGCAGCAGATTTCGATCAAATCTATCATGGGCATATCCCGTCATCAAGTTAAGAGATGGGGCATTGAAGTCTCCAGCTATGACAATTTGATCATAACCCATGTCTTGTGTCGCTGAAATTGTATTTAGCAGTACCTGGTTGTGGTCTACTCCACATGAAGTTGATCTATAAATGCTGCCCACTAGATACTTACAGTACCCAACGGTGAAATGGCACCATATGGAGTCAGGGAGCTCAATGAGGGGAGGGTCCATTGCGTGAACATATCTGAGCTGTTTGTCGACGTATATGGCGACTCCACCTCCTTCTTTCAGGTCCCTATCTCGCCTGACTAGGACCATATCATTTATACTGACTTTGCTGTCTGCCACCGTAGGGGTTGGCCAGGTTTCCATCAGTATTATGATTTTGGAGTTCAGCTGTGGTTGAAGGTATCTAAGTTCACCTATTTTGCCTCTTAGACCTCTCACATTACTGTACAGGCAACTGGTAGTCAGTCTCACCACGTCCCCGTATCGGAGGGGGGTGGTTGACGTGATGTGGGCTGTCGGTTGAGGAGTTATCCTACGAACTAGTTGGCCGATTCCCCGGGAACCGGCCTGTTGGCGTTTTTTTCCTCTAGTTCAATCGGAGCACTTGGATGACACTGGCTATCATCGTCCGTGCTGCACCGATGTAGTGTGACCAAGGGTTGAGGATTTTCTTTGACAACGCTTCGTTCTCTCCTTTGGGTACGAGGCCGGCTCTCGCAGCAGCGAATGTGTCTGCTGACCTTGTCCTTGGTCTCGTATCATCTCTGGAGAGCAGTAGTCAAGTGGTCTCGTGAGCTGAACTTAACAGCTAACAGACGTGGCGTGTAAACTGACATAAGGTAAGTGGGTCGAGGCAGTCTAGAAATAGAGACAGCCCCTGAACTTCCCAGAGCCATCTGGGATGACAACCATCTCCACTGCTGTACATCGTGACAGTGCTTCTCACAAGCGTTCCCAGTTACCAGTTCGGGAATGCCGTGAACAACCATGGAGGCAGAAGGAATAAGCTCTGGCGACTCCCTCGCCATCTGTCTTTCCTTCCATGGCCTGTCTGGTCTAACACGTACATTGCAGGTCCTCCCTATAGAAAGGACTTGGGGAGTCAACAAAACATTTTCGGCATCCTCGGTAGAGCCCAGTGTTACCCTCAGTGGGGATGGTTTGCCTTGAGGAGCAGCAGTGCCCCTATACAATCTGCATAGTTTTACTGGTTGGATGTCCAGACCCAGTGTGCTACATAAGTTGGACCACTGTTCCTGATCAAACAGGGCCCCGTTTTCCGGCAGACTACTGCTACAGTCTGGTACACTAAAGAGGATAACGTAGTTTGATCTACTAACCGTGGATTTAGGTTCGGTCCTCGCACATTTGTCATCCCCCTTAAGACTGCTTTGTTTCGTCTGGTGCAACTGGGTATTATTGTGTGTCGCTGCGCTGTGGCCACTTTTAGTGGTGGACGGTAAGGGTCTTTTCCCAGCGACAGATACCCTTGGTGCTTCAACCTCTGTGTGTGGGGCAGTTATAGCAGGGATTGCAAGTATAACCGGTGTGGATTTTGGTATCCCCGATTTACGTGCAATTGTGCTGTTTTCTGAGTTGGTGGGAGTAAAACGTTTCACGTTTTTCCCTGATAACTCTATGCCATCTTTAGTTTTCGAGGAGCTACACGAGGCTGCATCAGGACGGCAACTTGGGCATATGTACCAGAACCATGGGCATGGGTTCTTACGCATAAAATCGTAATATACTTTCGGTACCCCGGTGTCACATCTACAATGTACCCATTGCTTGCAAAAGTTGCATTCGAAAGCAGAGTCTACTTGTTTGACAACAGAATTGCAGACCTTGCAATCGTCTGCCTTCTTGGGGAACGTTTTCGTCGTCTTGCGACGTCGTGAACGTTTCTTATTGGCCTTCCTGTTTGTTTCAAGGCCTACTGTGGATATGGGTGTTATACTATTCTCGCTTTGTGCAGATTTACCACTCGGCTCTATTAACCTAGTCGTGTTAACAGGGATGGAGCCACATCCGCTTAGTTGACTTTTCACAGTTTCACTGTAGGACTGCGGCGACATGGGCAATCTGTCCACGCAGGGAACATTTACCCTAGTCTTCAAGATCGGTATGCGAGATTCCATCACCTTCACCTGTTTGCCTAATTTGGCTGAAGCCCTGGTGACTACGGTGTATGGTCTCCCATTACTTGTCTTAGGGTGAGAATCTATAGTCATATTACTCCTAAATTAATACCGATGAATAAATAATAAGAGAAAGTGGAGTTATTTTGTCCAATAGACTGACAGCAAAAGGCAATAGAAAGCACAGAACAGAAAGATAAAGCATATAAGTAAAAGCTTTACCTGTAACTTTCGTGCTATTCGGCTTCACAGCAATCACGTAACAGACCAACAAGTCCTGTATATTTGAAGCCCTATGTTCCTCTAGGAATTAAAGGATACAATAACAATAATAATACCCCATTTTCACAAAAAACGCCTCTGTGTGCATGAACACGATAACCCATACAATGCGCGAAAATACGCCGCGATAACCTTTATCCAATAAGTTTTGAAATCACCGCAACTCTGTGACAAGCTGACCAATCACAAGCGAATGTGTCACTTGTTTATCTCACTCGCGGGCACATGGAATAACGGTCATCGGCAGGCATTTTGTCCCCTTTCGCGTACAGCTGTCCGTAGCCTTTGTCCTCTGTCACACTGTGTACTGAGGTTTTTCCTGCATGGTTCATCTAACAAATTATGGGTGAGTTATCTTTTTAATTCCACGATAACTTTATATGCAGTAAATGAAAAGGTAAAGCAGCCAACATTTGTGACGGTGAAAGTGTGTGATGAAGCAAAAGGCGGTAAGAAGTGGTCTAAAATACCTAAATGTATGTTTTATGAATGCATCTACTCAGCTGAAGGTGATTTCCACTGTGAACTGGATATTCTTGTGACTGAAATGCCATACTTTAAAGAGTTTTTGGTGAAGAATGACCAGTTTATAAATGGAATTGAAATACTTGTTCACTGTGACCTAAACATTTTTGAATGGCTTCTATCATATGCCAGAAGAAACATTGAACCAACTGCTTATCAAGAGTGTTCCTTGTCAACAACTAACGTGCTTGCGCTATTAGTTTCATCCAACTTTTTGAAAATGCAATGCTTGGTAATTTGTGTGAATATACTTTGTTAAAATTGAGATATCCGAATGCTTGGATTATTTTTGTAAACACGCAAGTACGATTATTGCTAGCCCTTTCTCTTTGGATTGTCTTAATGACAATTTGGTTGGACGGTAATTGGAGAAATATTATTTGCATCATTCTTTAGCATTGCTTCTGGAATGAACCTAGACCAACTCGACAAGATTAAGGATAAGAAGGATAAACTGAAAAGGTATTTGTATAATGTTAATTGATTAAAAGTGTTCTGTTAAAGCAAATTGTATATTAAGAAGCTAGAACACTTGTTTGATCCTGCATATCACACATCAGACTGTCCAAATAATGCTGCATATCTGTATAAGTGAGTGACTTTACATACCGCTTAAGATTTTATGATCATAAAAAATTATATGGCCATCACGGATTTTATTGTACCCGATTGAAAGTTTTTAAAAAGAAAACAAATTCTCTCCTGTCTAATGTTCTATCTTATGTATGGATAAACTCTGTTACTTAGACTATCAGCCTTTTTATTTCTTGTCTAACTAATACTCACTTTGAGTGTAAATAATTTTAAGGTATGATACGGTTTCGCGTTTGTAATTACTTGTCATTTTTAGGTTGTTAGCTGCTGATATAAGCCGTGAACTTATAAAGGCATTTTTGTCCTACAAATATGTTCGTCTTTTCTTTGTCCAAACTGATCAAGGGAACTGATTGTACGAAATGATTGAAATTAGTTTAGATATACTTTTACCTGCAAATTCACATGAATTTCTCACTTCTGTACATCGCGCTGACTACATGATTTATAAAACTATGGCTAATAATTATTAATTTTTTCCAATGTGTTCATCCCAAGGGTAAAGCCAGAATGTTATCAAAACAAGTTTGTTAATATAGATAGGTGGCTGGTGTCTATTTTATGCGAAATTATATTTCAGTATGGAGGGTCATACTTCTGGTTGGATTTGTCACACAAGTTCATGAAGTTAGTCGAGTAACCCTATATATATATATATATATATATATATATATATATATATATATACATATATATACAAATATCAGTTCGGACTAGAAATAGACAATCTAGTGAACTTTGTATCTAGTGTGTTATTGCATCATGTTCCCGAATAAAACTGATTGTACATTCACAGTAAGCACTTTAGGCAAACTGTATCTTGGATACAATTGTTGGTGAATTATATATACCTGTGAACAAAGCGGTTTTACTTCCGAATATCAACCACGTTTTGGATTTCACTTTAGTGTTATTTTGTTAAATGTGTTTGTATGACATTATTTCACCTTTATTAATAAGTTGTTCATCTTTTACCAAGAACTTTTAGAAGTATGCCAATACAGTATATGTAAACTTCAAGACTGACGCCTTTTAAGGAAGTAAAATATTTGTTGTTCATTTTAATTTTATATTTTATATTTACAGCTTGATGCCACACCGTATTTTCAGTACAAGTATGGAATTTTCAGCATGGATATCGGTAGCCCAAATTTCGCAGGCCGACCATAGATATAGGGTGTGCGTTGGCAGGGGATCGAACCCCGGACCATGTGCATGGTCGGCGAGAGTCCTAACCACTGTGCCACCGACGCACATATATATATATTCTATTGAAATGGCTTCTTTCTGTCATATGAGTCCAAATGTAGATTAGAACTAACAGAAATCACTCATACCAGTTTTGTGAAACCTCTGAATTATTTAATTAGCTTGTTAGACTCAACAAAGCGAAAATGAATTAGGTGGAAGAGTGGAGTTCTAAGTAAATTCTTTGAAGTATCTGATGAACTAAAGGTACTTAAAATTTTATTTTATTAGAGCTTGATTCCACAAGGTATTTTGGTACGAGTATAGAATTTTCAGCATGTGATATCGGTAGCCCAAATGTAGCAGGCCGACCATTGATATCAGGTGTGCGTCGACCGGGGATCGAACCCCGAACCATATGCATGGTCGACGAGCGTCCTAACCGCTGTGCCACCGACTCACATCGAATTGTCTTGTTATTTTCCAGTGGACTAATGAAATTAAGAAAAAACAGGTAGTCGGCTGAGCTTGATAGACTGATTGCCGTTTACTTTATAGCAATAAAACTGTATGAATTAATAAAAATTACAATTAGGAATTAGAATGCCATAATAAACAGGGGGATGGGTGAAACTAAAACAAGTAGTATAATAACTAAGAAAATTGACATTGTGCAATTGGGATTAGAAATGTAAAAAATAACAAAATATACAGGATGTTTGGATAAGAAACTAGTGTGATGAATAATTGTTTTAATAAAAATTACAATTAGGAATTAGAATGCCACATCTCTAACCCCAATTGCACAATGTCAATTTTCTTAGTTATTATGCTACTTTGTTTTAGTTTTACCCATCCCCCTGTTTATTATGGCATTCTAATTCCTAATTGTAATTTTTATTAAAACAATTATTCATCACACTAGTTTCTTATCCAAACATCCTGTATATTTTGTTATTTTTTACATTTCTAATCCCAATTGCACAATGTCAATTTTCTTAGTTATTATACTACTTGTTTTAGTTTCACCCATCCCCCTGTTTATTATGGCATTCTAATTCCTAATTGTAATTTTTATTAATTCAACCCCTAACCAGAAAACTGTATGAATATTTATTCAATGCGTACTAAGTGAATACGAAATTTTATGCTGTGCTAATGTCTTCATTATGAGCAGGAAATTAAGTATCACCAAACGGTAAATTAGAATGTGAATCAACAAGTTATCCCATTTTCATCACTTCCAATATTCGCAGGCACACTAGCTTTTCATATTTATCACACTTTAGATTGAACTCTTTGAAATTGTTGATATATGTATATGTATATATATCGTCTTAAGCTACTACTTTGCTAACACATTTCATAGGCATTATTAGTTAATTATAACCAGTTCAAAAAAATATTGTATTAATTTTTCACATTTCTGTTGACTCCTGTTACTGGCAAAATAACGAAGATGTCTTGTATGTGACAAAGTTCTGACAAGAGAAACATCAGTTCTAGTCCCATGCCTCCCAAATCGTTTTATAGTTAGTCAAATGGGCAATATAGTTCCAGTACACTATCCCACAACACTAAGCACAAACATATCCACAATACCAACCGATGTACGAGCTCGAAAAAAGGAGGACAGTGACTGCGCTGCATATCTGCGTACACCAACTTCGGTCATGTCAAATTTACCTGGTAGATCTATTTCAACACCAAATATTATTGCAAATACAATGACCATACTTGGCGATAGCATATTTCCAGGCTTTTCATGGACGGAATTGTTAAGACAGTGGTATACAGAATTAGGGAATTGGCGTTCCGTATACTGGAAGTTATGGGCTACTGTAAATCTTCAAGTTAGTTTGAGATTTTCTAATAAATATTTAGCTTATTTTATCGTCATTATCGCATTGGTGTTTGTACAGAGAAATTATTTATTCAACTGTATCAGAAAGACAGGAATTTATTGGTCAATGCATTCAATATTATATCATTTATCTACGTTTTACAATAAACGTTTAAATTATGCTAACTTGTACTGTTCTAGTCCTTATTTATCTTGAATGTTAACTTTTTTGACTTAAACATCAATTAACAGCGGATAGAGAATCATTAAAATAAAGAAAAGCTGCACTGATTTTCAGACCCTCAACAGTGTACATTCATAACTCTGTTCTGGATCGAATTCACAATCGTCAGACCCTATAATAAAAACACTTTCAACAAGTTATTCCACTTGGATTTGATAGTAAATAAAATTATTCCTCAGTAAATCTAAAGCCAGAATTACAGGAAAAGAAGCAAATAATCATTTGCTGGTTTATTGCAAATCACTATAACTGTTCAGATTGATAGTAGTAGGAAAAATAGTGACTTTAGATTACTTTTGATTCACCTGATTAGTTTGACTTAAGTGTTTGAGTTTTTTTCTTACTTTTCGATAAACAAATAGATCTTTTGTTACTTGGTGCTTATTCCCTATTCTTAATCGTCAATAGCTAGGAAATAGATCCAGTTAGTTCATTTAAAGATTTTTCCAAAAAATCGAACTAATATTATAATAGACTCACTGGTCTTGTCTAATATACTGATTGGTGAGTTAAATATCTTATTTTGCATAGTTTTGCAGACGTTTAAATTCTTGGAACAATAACAGCAATAAAGAAAATTTCTTCAACTTGATACTTTTTTCTTGTTGTGGAACCGTCGGTTAAAATATTTCTTGTGTTGTGATCAATTACCTTTGAATGATAGACTAAGTGGGAGAACGTATGCTTGGGAAATAATACAAAGGCTATTTATGAATAAATTTATAAAAACTTATAACCACAGACAAATTAGTTGGTTTATATTTGATATCTTTAAATATTCTAATTTTTAATATTAGAACAAGACATATAAGCGAACAATATTGTTTTCAATTAGACCTTCTTCAGGCTTTACGCTAATTTACATAGATTTATATATAAAAAATTTTAACCAATGACGGTGATTTGTGGATAATAATAATAATGTGGTAAATGTTTTGAACGTAACTAATAACGATGATCATAATGACAACAAAATATTGATAATAAGGTTTATGCAGGTGATAAGAATAACAAAAGTAGTATATGTAGACAATTCAATAAATAAATAAATTAGGTCAAATCTTAGAAGGTGAAGTGGACGAAGGAGATGCAAAATAAGAAAGGGTGGGAGGGTTTTGAATAGAATTCACCTAGGCCAAGGGAGAGACAAAGGTAGAACAAACTTCTTTTGTAAGCAAAGACTAGGATTGTTCTCTCGAGTTCCCATAGCTTCGGCTAAGTGTAAAAGACGGGTTCTGATTCCGTTCAAAAGGCTTGATGGAATCCGACAGATAACTTTGAAGGCACTATTATTGTCCACTTGGTGACCACTATCAATCAAATGAGCCAAAATAGAACTTCGTATAGATTTTATTTGACCTTTTCCGAACCATGAAGGAAGATGCTCATTAATGCGTTTGTTAAGCTGTCTAGTTGTTCGCCCTATATAGCTCTCTCCACAGGAGCAAATAAATTTGTGGATACACATAGAAGTGGCACAGCTAGGTAGCTTGTCTTTCACTTGAGCAATCATAATTGGTCGGCTGGAAGATGAAAAACAAAGGGTGGTGGCAATATAAGTCCGTTTTATCGTTCTCGATAATCTTAGATGTAAGACTTCGCTAGCCACGTCCCCATTAAATTTCTTTTAAATTTATTTTATTTTGCATCTCCTTCATCCACTTCACCTTCTTAGATTTGACCTAATTTATTTATTTATTGAATTGTCTACATATACTACCTTTGTTATTCTTATCACCTGCATAAACCTTATTATCAATATTTTGTTGTCATTATGATCATCGTTATTAGTTACGTTCAAAACATTTACCACATTATTATTATTATCCACAAATCACCGTCATTGGTTAAAATTTTTTATATATAAATCTATGTAAATTAGCGTAAAGCCTGAAGAAGGTCTAATTGAAAACAATATTGTTCGTTTATGTCTTATATTTGATATTTATGCTTGATTATTATTATTGTTCCCTTTGGTTCCTGGAGGAACATAGGGCTTCAGACGCACGTCTTCATTGCTTTCGGTTCTCTGCCAGCGCTATCACCTGACTCCACGTCTGCCCACATGCTTTCATCTCCTCTTCACGTGACCCCCTCCATGTCACGTACGACCAACTCGTCGCTTCCCGTTCGGTTTCCACTCGAGAGCCTGTTGTGTGATGTCACTTGATGGTTTTCTCAGAGTATGACCAATCCACTTCCATTTCTTCCTGCATATTTGCTGTACAATCGTTTCCTGGTTGGTTCGCTGATCTTTCCTGGCCGGTCATCTGATCTTGAGTATTGAGCGAAGACAGCTGTTGATGAAGGCCTATATTTTGTTCTAAGTGCTCTTTATGACGCGCCAAGTCTCTCTGAGCTGACTGCACGTTGGAGTTGAAAATCCGGATCTTATTTTTCATGCTGAGTGCTGTTGACCTCCACACAGACTTCAGAGTAATGATAGCTTGCCTTGGTTTGCCCATCCTTGCTTTGATATCCTCGTCAGTTCCGCCTGTAGCTGGAACGATGCTTCCCAGGTCTGTGGGTGAAGGAGGTTGCTTCTTTCATATTTCTCCCATTTATGCTGGTTGTTGTCTGTTGTTGTTGCGCTTGCTGCTGGCCAGGAATCTTCATCACCTGTTTTCTCTATGTTCGCCTATGTATACATGAACATAAGCTTTATGAATTAACATTATTTAAAGGTTATTTATCGTTTTTTGGATAAGATAATGAACTACAAATATTTAAACGTCTAATAAAAGTAAGCTTTAAAAATAAAAATAGTGTTATGTTAAAGCTACTTTCGTTTGAAGGGTTTGCAGATACTCATCTTTTTAGCAATTGGCACAAGTAGCAGATAAATATCCCGATCCAGTTAGAGATCCTTCATATTCTAGCAACCTGATATAGATTTAAACAGAAACTATTACGTTTTGCTGTGAGCGTATTATTATTCAACCGCTGAATTGGGATTTAGTAATCCTTGCTTTCAATTTCTGTAAATGCAAAATAGATAGTGCCCATCAATGATAAAAAATTGTTTACGCCAAAGCTAACTCATTGCAGCTGGCATTGCTTCTCACCGGAAATCCTAAAAGTGGATTTCTGGTTTGTCTCCATTTTTGAGGACGCGTAGTTTGGAAAGTTCTTTGAACGCGTTTCTTTCTTGAACGCACTCGATAAAAACGTAGCTGTTACATGCATTCAGAGTAGTTTCTCCTAGTTGCAAAACGGTTTTAAAATTCGCTTTCAGGATCTGTTCATTTGCATGGAAGTTATCATTTAGTGATTCTCAATGATTCTGTGCAAGTTAAACCATAATGTTTAAGAAGTTTGTCGGATAAAAAGGTGATAAGCATAATGAATGTTCAACTGAATCTATGAAAAAGGAATGCGATTATATTTTACAGACCAGAATTTCATTGATGTATTGAGAATATATTATTAATATATTTGAATTACTAGTCATTTATGGATGTTTTTAGTGAATTGCAGTGTCTACCTTTTAGTTCACAATACAAATGATTATCACACTATATCTATCGTCCGAATACAGTGAGTAATTTAGAGGTTTTCAATGTCTGCATTAAATGAGAATAGACTAAGGCACAGAGAAGTAATCCAGTATAATAAAACACACTTGGTTTTTCAAGTTACCGTACTTTCTAAGCTGGGTAGTTTAGTTGCGAAGCTTTCATTGTTTTTCTGAACAATATTTTTAATGCTAGCTTCATGGTATGGTAAGGTTTTCTTTTTCCCTATCAATGAAAGTCATTTTTTCTGCGGTCTGTGACTATGATTACTCACCACTGGAGATTAGCAAATCATTGTGTTCATGTGTACTGGTGTTGGTTGTCTTCTCGACTTGATACCTGACTTTACGCTCACGTGATTTGTCACTAATTAATCAATAAGACTGATCTGCATCAATCTGTCTGTTAGGTGTAGCTTAGTTCGAGAACCAACCTTCGGGGGATTTCCCTGACATACTGTTCTCTCTGTTTAAGGCTTATACTTTGATTTCCGTGGTTATCTACCTGAATTGATACCAAGGATTATATACACCTACTCATATATATGCATATATATATATATATATCACTCCTTACTTCTAGTTTATGTTCACTTCGCCGATATTTCATATAAGTTTAGATGCGAATTGATTACAAAAAGTTTAGTAATCAAATAACAATTAGAGTTTAAGTAGAGTTAAGTTGTAATTTTGATCTATTCCAGTTATTTCCTACCAATAAAAAATCTCAATGGTGGGAAGAGTAACTAGAAGTCTAGATTTAATAAAAATGTGTTAATTTAATATGCAGAAATTTATTACGCAAATTGGTGATTAATTTCACATTTAACAACTTAAATTATCTGGCGAATTATTTCTTTAAATAAACAAAATAATATGTGCGTCGGTGGCATAGTGGTTGGGACGCACACCTGATATCAATGGTCGGCCTGCTACATTTAGGCTACCGGTATCACATGCTGAAAATTCTATACCTTGTGGAGTCAACCTACAATTAAGTTATATATGTCTAAACCAAGTTCACTTTTAACAGTTTGAAAAAATTTGGGCATTAGGTACATGATATTCATTATAATAAAGGCTTTTGTATTTCCCAATAAATGAAATACAAAACCTTTATTATAATGAAGCTACAATAAAAATAAAATAAAAACTAAATAAAAATTATGTTCGTTCAATCTTAGACCCCCTATTATTTACATATTAACTGGTATGAAGATTTGAACGAATCTTTCCAAAATAATTGGGCGCTGAGTGAGTAGACATATGTAAAAATTATATTTGTAAAACTTTCAGTGAAATTGAAATGCGTAATTCCAACATTTCGTTCAACAGACTGGTCCGAACTTCTTCAGGGAAATTAATCAAAACTGAAATAACTATGTAAAAGGGATATCTCTTGTTTTTAAAAAATTGTCCAATCATATGAGTCATGAAACAGGCATCAAAATATAATAAACAAAATTGTATGAATTGTGATCATAATTTGACCTTAGAATTACAGATATTAGTCTACTTTTGTCGAACACTGTAAACACTGTACTTTTGCATCAGAATTTTAGTGATAACGTTTGACTAAAGTTCATGGTCGTAGATAACTGAATATAAAAAACATGTATGTATATGCGGTATACAGTGGTGTGTGTGTATGTGTAAACAGTTGTAAATTATTTGCTAGCTTCTCCATAAAAAGAGACAGGCAATCGGGTATTTAGATCAAGTATGATTGATTAGTGATACATATCCATTTTTACTTATTAATCAGGACTTCCGATACATCAACTAACATTACACCTTCACGTCTTTTCAAACTTTTGGGATTCACCAATATGTGTAGGGCTTCTGCAGTCAGTCTTTCTTTATACGAACTAATACCTTTCTGTAGAACCTTAATCCCATCAAAGTCGATCTTGTGCCCCGTTTCTATCGTATGCAATGCAATCGCTTCTTCAAGTCTGCAGAGGTCTTTGGAACCACTTTTAGACATTGTTTATGCTCCTTCACTTTTTACCTGTCTGGAGGTTTCTCCTACATATACATCGTCACAGTCCCCACAACTGATCTGATACACACAGTTCTGTTGGTTGTCTTCTTCCACTTCATCCTTAGCCTTCACCAGTGATGAGCGTAAGTTGTTAGTTGCACGAAAATACACTCTTATGTCATAATTGTTAGGGATTCGCATTATCTCATCCGATGTTTCCTTGCGGTAAGGAATCACCACTGTACTAACCCAAGTCTTAGCAACAAGTTTTGATTCGTCCTTATTTTCACATTTTAAATATCTTTTTATAAAGGCTTTGGGATAATTATTTGATTCAAGAGTGGACTGAACCAATTTTAGTTCCTTTCTGATCTCTTCCTCAATAACTAGACGTTTGGCTCTGTTAATCAGATTCTTGGCCACAGTTAATTTGGTGGTAAAGGGATGTGTTGGATAGTAGCCTAGGTATCTGTCCGAATGTGTCGGCTTTCTGAAAATGTTTAAGTTGACTATCTGGTTGTCTTTTTACTAAGCAGTCTAGCAAAAGCGAGCAACTGGCACTAAAATAACTACGCAAAGGTAAATCTATTGTCATTACAAGAAGAGATAAAGGCAATTCCACGGTTGTTATAACTTCTGCAGATTTCATAGGGCTCGACATTAAGGTGATCAATAGCTTTCTTTTCATAGTGTGTATACATAGATAAGACACAGCTTGAAGCTTTATCTCGGTTTAAAGTTCTGTGACAGACGTAATTAGGTTAATCATTTAGAGACTGGTGTTTAATTTGAAAACCTGTTTGCCAAGACAAACAACCTAATTCCTTCGTCCAAGTATGAGCTGCGAAGATTTAAAAGTACCCTAATCGATTGCTGTTACCAGTTTAAGAAAAACAAACCTCCTGTCAACAGTCTACTTACAAGGAAACACTGAGAGGCATTACGTGACCTCACGAAGAACGAAAATCTGATAATAACTAGACCTGACAATGGATCTGGTACAGTTACCATGAATAAGAGTGGTTATATAGACGAAATGAATCTCATTCTAAGTGCAACTGTGAATAGTTGTAAAGACACAATTGAAGCAGTTGAACGCCAAATGGTTAAGACGAAAATCACTGGTTGAGAGTAATCTGATTCTTAAATGTAGACTCGACGAATTGAAACCCTCGGGTACACACACACACACACACACACACACACACACACACACCAAGACTTTATGGTTCACCGGAAGTCCACAAGCCTGGAGTACCACTACGTACCATGCTAGATATGTGTCAATCTCCCTATAATTCTACAGCCAAGTGGTTGGTAAAGGCATTGGAACCTTTACATCGTGAACTACTGAAATTCAGTGTAAAAGGCGTGTTTAGCTTTGTAGGAACTTCCAAAAGCCTGAGTGTAAAGCGTGAAAAAACGATGTTACTAGATGTAACATGATTCACCAACGTCCCATCGCTCGAAACAGTCAACTACTTATGTGACAAACTGACAGGACGAAGGATGTAGGAATCCCATCGGAAAAAGTCAAGGAAGTACTATTGAAGTGCACTATGAATGTTCAGTTTATGTCCAACAATGATTTTTATAGACAAATTGATAGTGTTGTCCTGGGATCACCTCCGGACCCTATGCTAGTGGATATTTTCCTGGCAAAGCTTGAAAATGTTCCACTCAAAGACACGATTAAGGGCCTTGACTATTATTGTCGATAGGTAGATGATGCCTTCATCGTTGGTGATAGGAATCTTCTGAATGTTGTTAATAGTGTTCACCCAGCTACTCAGTTTACATGTGAGGAAGAAGGAAATAACAGTATACCCTTTCTAGAAGTCTTCCTCACCATGAAGATAGACGGATATGTACAAAGGAATCTATTTAGAAAGAAGACTTTTTTTTATTACGGCTTGATTCCACACCGTATTTTCGGTACAGGTATGGAATTTTCATCATGTGACATCGGTAGCCCAAATGTAGCAGGCCGACCATAGATATCAGGTGTGCGTCGGCAGGGGATCGAACCCCAGACCATATTCTTGGTCAGCGAGCGTCCTAACCACTGTGCCACCGACGCCCGGGTCAGTACAGCCATTTTCATAGCGTCATATCAATTCATTATAAAACGTACATGTTCAGAGGAATGCATTAAGGAAGAAATGTGTAAACTGAAACTTAAACTACAAAAAATGGATATTCAGAGAACTTCCTAAAAAAAGTATACGTCGATACCTAGAGATAGGGTAACAATGGATACCGTGGATAAGAAACCTTTGTATCTTAAGTTGAGTTACAAAGGGGAAATTGCAGCCGACATGCTAAAATGTTTACTTAATAGAGCAGTAGAGAAGACATTTCCTGCAGCGAAACTGGTACCCAACTTCTCAACTAAACCAGTACTCGCACAGCGAGTCAAGGGCCTCATCAATGTGCATCTATGGATTCAACTGCTCACGTGGAGCTAGTTACATTAACCTTACTCATGCGCTCACATGAATATATGCCTTTATGGTTGAGTAAAGGGGAAACCAATTGCGTAAATTGTGCAGTTTTAAGCCACTTGGTAGATACTGGACACTCGGTAAAACCTGACCAAGCGTTCTCAGTTATTTACCGCGTTCCTGATAGTCTATCTAGATGAGCTCTATTATGTCTTCTATCAGTAGCTGAAGCGATAGTAATAAATGCCAAAAGACCGACCCTTTGTTCACAGAAGAAGTATGTTCAGCCGCTATGTTTACCTTGGCCTACGATAAGGGCAACAAATCCTCCATAAACACTAGCGTTTTAAATTCCCATCGCAATTTTTCTTTTTCTTCTTATCCTTTGTTTCGTTGACCAACGTTCATTTCTGACCTTTTACGATTTTATAACCTCTCATATGATTTCTATTACCTTAGATTTAAGTAATGCCTTTCTAACTCGTTATCATATTTACAAAATTCTGTTCATTTCACTTCACTAAATTCATTATTATTATTATTTGATAATCATTCACCAACAGTACTTCTAAGCTTTCGCCACATCGTTATTTCACAATCTTTAATATTGTCGTTATTTTCACCTATAGACTTATGCCTAGTCTACCCCATTCATTGGTTTATTTTCTGTAGTATTCATATTGTCTCACACACTACTGATTACACACCCTCGAAACCTGTACTTTTGTTGAATATATATATATATATATATATATATATATTTCATGCATGTTCAAAACTGACTATTGTTCCATCCCATCTTATACTTGTTCCACAATACATTTCTGATATGACTCTAATTTGCTTCTACTGGCTGTTGCATGCTTAAATTAATGGATTTATAGTTGTAGAGCCTGAAGAAGAATTTATTGGAAACTATTGTTCATTCTAACTATTTTGTTCAGAATAAATTATGGGAATATATATATATTCACTCGGCGCCCAATTATTTTTGAACTATTCGATCATACCTTGATCACAGTTCATATGTAAATAATACTGGTCTAAAATTTGTTGATCACTGATTTCTCTGAAATGTTTTCTTGAGATTTTCTCATGTATTTTCGAAACCAAATTCATTTAATTTTGTAGTATGAATTTTTGGGATATTCACCATTATATAGTTTCCAGTTGTTTTTTTCAGTCATGTAAACGGTGCGGAAGACAATTTCCAATTATTGAACTAGGTGATGGTTGTTTTTATCATCCCATGGAACCCATACCATTGCAATCAGACCAATTAATTAATGAAAATCACTCGAAAACAGTGAAACCAATATTTACCAGAACAACAGATAAATTTCAATCTCCTGATTGTAATGCGTTTAAACAAGACATTACACCAAATCATCAGACAAATTCAGATTCTAGCGGATTTTCCAAAAAGTACACGCAGTCAAATACCATTGAGAGCTTATCTAAGTAATTAATAAGTAACTTTGATGTTTATTTAGCAAAGTCATTATTTTCAAAATGCAGCACTGTACAATATTATTTATTGTTCCCTTGGGTTCCGAGTGGAACATACACCTTAGATAGCACATCTCCACTTAGTCCTATTCTCTGCGGTTTTTAGCTGCCCCCACTATTTCCCATAATCTTTCATCTCCCCTAGAAAGATCTCCTCCGTGTCACCCTCGAAGTGGCACCCCAGTCGGCGTTTCCCATTCGGGTCCCACTCAAGCGATGGCCTGGAGCGCAATGTCATTTGACGGTCTCCTCAGTATGTACCCTATCCACCTCCGTTTTCTCCTAAATATCTGTTGGACAATAGGTTCTTTCCCATAGTTTCCTGTCGCTAATCCTTTCTGGCCATTCGGTCCTCAGTGTGGAGAGAACGCAGCTTCTGATAAACGTCTGCAGCCTGTTGGAAGTGCTTATCGTGACGCGCGCGTCAAGATTCTGACCCATATAGAAGAACTGACTCACGTGACATTTGTGTTGAAAATCCGGATTTCGCTGTTTGTGCTGAATGCAGAAGAGTTCTAAACTGATTTCAGATTGATGGAGGGGTATCCTGACTTTCCGATTCTGGTTTTGACATCTTCATATGTTCCGCCTATAGTTGAAACGATGTTCTGAATTTGTTCCCTTGATAGTGATTCGTGCTGGTTGTTGTTGTTTTTGCGGTTCATTGGTTATCTTCATCACCTCCGTCTTCTCTATGTTCACCTGCAGCTGTGTCTTTGGTGCTACTTCAGGTAGTTTGTTGGTCATCAATTCTGTGTAATGTTAGGCATAAATTGTCCGCGAAATGCAGATCTTCTAGAGTCTTCTCATTGGTCGTCCAGTGTATTGCTATCTTCTCACTCTCCACGCAGAGTGTGACGCATGGTCCAATCCACCACAATTAGGAATATGATTGGTGATAATAGGCGGCCAGCTTGTTTTACTTCTGCATTCAATTCAAAGTCTTCGCTGAGTGAGTTTTCCGTTGTGGATCACTTGACACGTGCCACTGTCATATAGCCAGGTGTTTGATAAAGGTTTTTAGCCTGACCTTGGTCTGAGCTCATATCCACTCCCCTTCTCAACTTTGTGTCCAGCAGACTGCATCTCCATTTCTTGAACAGCATTGAAATGAAGTCCACGTGGATTTTGGTGTGTCCATCAGGCGATATCCATGTTGCCTTGCGTATATCCTTGCTTTTGTACACGCTGCCTCGGATCACGAAATCATTGAAATTGCAGAAGTCTGCGAATAGTTCTCTTCCTGTATTATCTGTTCCCGTTTTGGCTTGTATCTATATCACCCATAAGTATTTGGATGTCTCCATTTCAGGATGTTGTCCTTTACTGTTAGTAGTAGTTGTCCATAGAAATCTTCCTTCTTCTCTTGTTCCGAGTTGTTTGTAGTTGCGTAGCATTGGATGGTTGACACCTTCCTTCCTGTTGAGTTGAATCTTACTGTCATAGTCTTGGAGGAGGTTGATTCCCACTGGTGACATCATGATAACAGTCCCTCAGTGTGTTCGTGGTTGTCGTCTGCGTAGGTGACCGGAGTAGATTACTGACTCTCCAGTTGACAATTTGGATAATCCACATCCATTCCACCTGCTATCGCGGATTCCTAGCGCTTTTATGCCACATTTTCTGACCTAGTTGGCTGCATGAAGAACGTTCCCAGCTTCGTTCATTGAGCGAACGTTCCAAGTCTCCATTCTTACTTTCGCTTCCATCAAAATAAGACAAATGTACTTTCACCAGCCTGCGTCACTTCGTCTCTCCGATTGCAGTGGAGAATGAGTTTTTTTATATTTTTGTTGTACGTTGCTTTACCGATTGGGTCGATTTTCCAATGTACAGTCGGTAGCTCCAAGCCTAACCTTCTCCATTTTCCGGGTCTTGGGACGGACTAGTAAACTTGGCGAGGTTGATATACAGTGTGCATTGTTGTTAATATACTGCGGATCGCCTTAGCACAACTATCTAGACAGAAATGTTTTTTATGTTGTACTATTTGGTGATACTACTCTGAACCTCTCACTGGAAAGAACTGCAAATTTAACACTTTCAACATTTTAAACAAACGTCTTATTTTAATGTTGATACGTATTAAATAGTGTTTTAAAGTGTAGTTGTCAATTGAAAGGTAATTCCCAATAATATATTTCGTATACTTAATCCATAAGCTCATCAGAATACTAAATATGCAATCCTTATCCAAATTTTTGTCACTATCAACACATCAAGTTTAATTCGCTCCAGAAGAAGTATTCTTGACTGATGATTTGTTATTACATAGTTGGTTTAGATGTGATATATATATATATATATATACAATCATGTGGTAGTTGTTAGTCAATAAAAACTATCAGTTTTAAGATATAGAGGGATTGAAAGTAATTATGGAATTCAAGATCAGTTAATTTGTAGAGGTTGGCAACGGACTGTTACATGCTAAAAATTTGTAAATTGGAGATGACTCAGATGAATAGATGAATGGATTTCGCCGAAATACTGAGATAAAAATCAGTCAATCAGTTTTGCTGGAATAGTAATCATGATAAAATTTTAAAAAATATCAGTGTCAAATGATCGTTACAAGGATATAGAAGAATCATGTGTAAGACTTTATGCATATTGTGTGGACGACCATGACAAAGGGAGAAGTCGTATGAATTTATTATGGGAAAGCAGATTTGACTTGTTCAGATGAATTCCGATTTCATCTTTTGTATTTAAGTGTCGTAATCGTACAGCATGAGAAAATTTAGTTGAAATACCATTAATAACTTGAAAAGTTCTTTTAGTGTCGACTTGATGTCTTGCATCAACTCATTCGAGCTAGTATTGAGCTACATATGGCTTTATTTTTTCCTTCGCCTAACTAAGATGGGTGGTATTCAGAAATGCGAAGATGAGCTTACCTAATTGTACACCCAATGTAAATACCTGCATGGTAGCAGTTAAAATGGTAAATGCACACATTCTATACCATAAAATTGATCATTCTTATTGACTAACATCAGAAGAAATAGTATTATTTTGCTGTAAGACTATACACATGGGTGTAAACCTGTTGATGAGGAACTAATCGAAAATGAATGTATCTCTTTAATCAGTTTCTTTTATGAATACTTTTGATGATGAAACTATCTTCGATAGCTTCGAGTCGGGAGACTGCTATTCATTTAATGGGTAACGATTGAAGCTGAAATGAAAATTTGATTCGAATCTCGTGGTGACCGAATTTTTGACCTTACGTTCAATAATCACTGATTACATGAATACTTATCTCTTACTCAGTAAAATACTTATTTATCTAAGCAACATAATTATATATTTATTTTAGTTATTCTTTACTGATTGAACTTGATGTATTTATATATCTATTTATTTATATAGTCAAATGAAACCTGGTCTAATTCATCCATGCTGTGGATTTGGTTTGTCAAGATTCAATCTCTTTCCAATTCAAACTGTAAATTTGTTGTGATTATCTTGTTTAATTCTGTCGTATTATATAATTTCTTATGATGTTTGTTTAAATTTTAAAATTATTTATATCTCTTCCCGTCTAGAGAAAATAAAAATGCCTTTATATATACATATATTTGTATATATATGTAGTTGTACTAAAATAATACTTCAAAATTTTACCCTATCAAATTGTGGTATGTTAGTCAATGGGAAACATGAAGGAGGAAAACACTTATGAAAATCAAGATCGGTTAATTTCTAGATTAGCAACAGGTTATCACGTAATCGACAATTTGTAGGTTAAAGATAATTATTAAGATAAAATGGGCAATTAAATTTGTTAATAATTAGGCAAGAAAATCAGGATATTAATACATGAGTTGAATTAACGGAATCAGTAATAATAATAACATTGTCAGCTGTTGGTTACAAGGATAGGGGGAAAGCCGATTTGTAAAACTCTACGTAATATATGGACAGCCACAATAAAGGAAGGGGCTACACGAATTTCTTTTGAATAGACACATTTGACTTCATCTGAATTCCTACTACTTTTGCTGTATGTAAAAGTTTGGCTCATGGAGCATATGTAACTTACCTTGAATTTCTTACCTAAATTTTAACAATTTCATTCACCCATTCTTTTTAATCATGGATTACCTAGTAAGTTGTTGTTAGGGTCTGAAAATTAACCGGTCTTGATTTCCGTAATTATTTTCACCCCGCTTTGCTACTTTCTTTGCTTTTTCCTCGATTTCTGAATGCGAGTTTTTAAACTATTATTCATTTTCCTGTTCAGAATTTCTAAAACCAATAAACAACAACTCACCTTTGGATTTTCTTTGTAGTGTCCTTATTTTTTGTATAAATTATTCACATGTTCTGAATGTTTTATTACTACTATTTTTAACTACCGTTCATACATTGTTCGGTCAGAAAGTTAATATTAGCATATGCAAAAATTAAATTTGTATAAATCTCAGCGAAATTGGGGTGATTTACATAAATATACATGTCTACTTATGACTGGGCGCCCAATTATTGTGGAACCATCCCGTCACATCTTAATCAAAGTTCTTGTAAACTAATATTAGCATAGTTTAGTTTTAATTTACTTCGTCAAGAAAAAAATTAATAATTAAATTAGTTGTATAATTATTAAATGAACACCATGTTTAAATCTCATTAAGCACAATTTGAATATTACCAAAATGTCATCATAGCTATAATTACTGACAAATAACAAATTATCAGAAGCTGGAAATGATAGACTATTAGATAATAACTAAGTAGTTGTTTTGTTATCTGGTGATTTTAGGCGTTATCCTTCTCAGCATAACCAGAGGGTGTTGTTTGGAGAAACTCAGAGATGAATAAAATATCTGTCTCTTACTCCATAGTTTCATAGGATTCTTCAACGTGTTATCAGTTCATGATGAAATCTATTTTAAATGCATAAATGGATTTTTAGTTGCCTTTCCAACTATACAGTAAAATCTTAATATATTTTCTACGTTGACTAATTATTTGTAAGGGCTGTCATAGGAATGAACATATTTTGGACGAAGAATCTTCAGATCCTGTAACAAAATTATGTATTCAACATCGTGAAATGATTATATCATGGGCATCAAAGCGTTCATTCAATCCACATAAGTTAGTATAATATGTTTTCTGTTGTTAAACTTTGCAAATCCTGTTGATAATTTTTATTGTCGTAATATTGATAAATCTTGTGAGATGACAAAGCTCACGTGTGCTAGGTTATATCCACATACACACAATTGATCTGAGAACTTGTTATTCACAAGCTGACTAAGCTAAAAGTAGTAGGGTAGAAGTTGAACCAGAGATTCATTGGTTGCAGGTTGATTGTTCTAACCAATAATTCACACCACTAGCTTTATTTATAAGGCTATTCATATATGCTGTGAAGTATTCAGAAGCAAGATTCTAATGTGAGAAAAATACTAGGAACAAGACATTATAGATAACGGTTGAATTAACTTGTATACTTATCTCGTCGACATATCATTCTTATCTCCGATAAGAACCTTATAAATCTGAATTAGTCTACTATTTGAAAGTGAGTTCCATAATGGACCAACGTTGCTTGATAAAATAGTGGAAACTAGTGAATACTGGACAGCTGTTTCATCCTTGTATGGGACTCCTTACCGAAGGTCGTACCCAGGAAAAATAGAAGTTGACATCCAATAACCAATGAATTGTAATCAAATGTCTACCCAGTATTCTCTCTGATTATTATCATTATTAAAATTTTTAGTGCACCTGGTCTGATGACTGTTGGAGGTTATTCCTATCATTCAGTTGACTTCAATCAAATTATCTTTAATAAGGATATTATTCATACAGCTCCAGTATTTACTCTATTAACTTGCTTAGATAAACAACTGAATGAAGATAAAACAAGCGTACTTGGTGTAAGTAATTTGTTAATTATATATTCTTTTATCTTTTTTTTAATTCGTTTGAGTTTCAAATGGAACATAGAGCTTCAGACATGAGGTTTCAAGCTTCAGTAGCGGTGATATTGATTTTACAGGGCGGTATTGCTAGCCCTACTGCATCCTTCCCTCTTTACCTGGCTTATTACCGGTCAAATGAGGTTTAGGAGTGCATTGGTTGGTAATGGAACCGGGACCACGTGCATGGTTGGCGAGCATTCAACCACCTAACCAGTACCTCTGATAATAGATTTTATTAATTTTTATTCATTAAGTTGATGATGGTAATTCATTTTATTCGTTAGAGATTAATGCCAATGAAACAACCATCAGGAACCAATTGGATGCTTGACTCCTGTTTAATCTCAATTTGAGGTTGTTGACCAATTTATCAGACACAATCTCTGAAGTCTGAAGTGATGACGATCAGTGTCACCCAATGTCATTATTTCTTTTACATTATAAATGTGATAATGGAGCCGAGTTCGTTTAAATGTCATGCCTGAAGAGTTCAATTGTCACCCCTAAAATAACCAGTTTTTTGAGTATATGAGCAATGTAGTCCACTTGGTCAATGATACTGATAACATACAAAGTACTTCGAGCTTACGGTTATTCATTTAAGTGGTTGTGCATATGCACTACTTCACAGATGTGGGAACTCTTGTTAAGCTGATGGATTGGTTAATGAAAAGATGTCATTGCTGTCACAAAATGATTGTCTAACATTGCTTACTTGGTTTCGTTTTAATACAAGAGAGACACGGAATTGTGTTTAGTTCCCGGTTTGAAATGTTTTGACTCTAATGGAAGCAAACTTTGATCCATGTTTCTGACTGCTTGAGTGTTGTAAATTTCGTATAATGTGTGGAATAAACCATCATAAATCGTGGAGCTTTTTAAATATTATTACTGTATAAATTTCCAAGTTACCGTTAACTAATCAAATAGAAATTAATGCATAGAAGCAATTTTATAAAGTTTGAATCTACTTGTAACACAGGTCGATGAAATGAGTAAAAAGAATGAGCGAATGTTCCATCTTTCTTCATTATACATCTTTCTGTCTAGCATCATTGGAATTGCCCGTATATTCGAGTGTTCATAAAGAATTTCTTTCCAATCTGTGTATTTAATGTGTTTGCAGTTTTCTTTTTACTGTAAAAAATGAGAATTTAGTTTTCAGTACGTGATATTGATAATTAAGTTTAAATAAATAAAGTCAGCAATAAAATTAAACTGGCCATTCTCCAGTTACACATATCAAGGCAGTTGTCATGATTAATTCCTTTAGGAAATCCAGAATATTCAGATTAGATAAAATGTCCTACTTTACATCATAAATTGCATGGAGAAAAATAAAATTGTGATATGATGCTGACTGCTGGAAGTAGTGTACATACAAATGGTAGATTTCATATATAAACATCTGTTTATTTGATGCATTTCGTTATCTAGATTAAATTTACACTCTCAACGAACAAATTTTTTTTAGACAAATAAATGTGATTATTATTATATTTATTATTATTGTATCCTTTAATTCCTACAGGAACATAGGGCTTCAGCCGTGCGTCTCCATTGCGTTCTGTTCTCTGCTAGAGTCTTCACCTGGCTCCAAGTTTGCCCACACGTTTTCATCTCCTCTTCACATGACCTCCTCCAAGTCACCCTTGCCTGACGACCAACTCGCCTCTTCCCTTTCGGGTTCCACTCGAGGGCTTGTCTAGTGATGTCACTTGATGGTTTCCTAAGAGTATGGCCAATCCATCTCCATTTCTTCCTGCCTATTTGTTTCACAATCGGTTCCTGGTTGGTTCGCTCCCAGAGATCCCTGTTGCTGATCTTTTCTGGCCTGTCATCTGATCTTGAGTATTGAGCGAAGACAACTGTTAATGAAGGTCTGTAGTTTGTTTGAGATGGTCTTTATGACGCGCCAAGTCTCCGATCCGTATAGTAGCACTGACTTCACATTGTAGTTGAAAATCCGGATCTTATTTTTGATGCTGAGTGTTGTTGACCTCCACACAGACTTGAGAGTAGTGAAAGCTTGTCTTGCTTTTCCGATCCTTGCTTTGATATCCTCATCAGTTCCGCCTGTAGTTGAAACGATGCTTCCCAGGTAGGTAAAAGAGGTTGTTTCTTTCACGTTCCTCCCATTTATGCTGATCGTTGTCGGTTGTTGTTGTTGCTGTTGGTGATGTTGTCCGGGAATTTTCATCACCTCTGTCTTCTCTATGTTCACCTGAAGTCCTATCTTTGTTGCTTCTTCTGCCAACTTGTTGCTTTTCGCTTGCATATCTTCCAGTTTGTGGGAAATCAGACATATATCATCGGCGAAGTCCAGATCCTCCAAGTATTTTGTGTGTGTCCATTTTATTCCTGTTTCCTCATTGCCCACTGTTTGTCGCATTATCCAATCTACTGCAGTCAGGAAAATCATTGGCGATAGTAGGCAGCCTTGTCTTACTCCTGTCCTCACTTCGAAGGGTTCCGTAAGTTTCCCATTGTGGATTACTTGGCATGCAGCATTGTCGTATAGCTGTTGGATGAGATGTATAATTGTCGGTGGCACCCCGTGGTAGCGAAGTAGTTTCCAAATCACCTCTCGATCGACGCTGTCAAAGTCCTTTTCAAAGTCGATGAAGTTGAGATAGAGAGGTGACTGCCACTCTAAGCTTTGTTCAATGATGATCCGTAATGTGGCGATCTGATCAATGCATGACTTGTTTCTCCTGAATCCAGCCTGTTCCGGTCGAAGTTCTTCATCCAGGGCATGTTTGATTCTCTCCAGGATGATGCGGCTTAGTATTTTGCTTGGGATGGACAGGAGCATAATTCCGCGCCAGTTCTTGCATTGACTTAAGTCTCCTTTCTTTGGTAGTTTGAATAAGTATCCTTTCTTCCAATCCTCGGGTACTTTGCCTTCTTTCCACACCTTCTCCAGTAGTGGCGTCATCATGTCCGCTGTTGTCTCTGGGTCCATTTTCAACGCTTCTGCTGGGATTCCATCTGGTCCTGATGCTTTTCCAGCTTTCAGCATCTTGAATGCCTTCAGGACTTCTGATTTCGTCGGGGGGTTGGTGTTCACTGGTAGCTCTGTCTCCGTTGTTGGTATTGCTAAGCGCGTTGTAGGTGGTGGTCAATTTAGGAGTCTTTTGAAGTGTTCAGCCCAGTGTTTCCTTTGCTCCACTTCTTTGGTGAGTGACTTTCCATTGTCATCCTTCACCGGCTTGATTTGTGTCAAACGTTTGCCCGATAGGTACCTAGTAGTTTGGTAGAGTGTTGTGAGGTCTCCTTTGCCTGCAGCTTGTTCTGCCTCACTTGCCATGGTTTCATAGTACTTTCTTTAGTCTTCTCTGGCACTCTTCTTTACTCTTTTGTTCAGTGTCTTGTAGCTTGCGTTCAAATCCTGTTTTTGTTGCTCATCGGTGCACTGGAGAATCTTTTGTTTCACCATCCGTCTCTCTTCTATTAGTTTCCAAGTGTCCGTAGTGAGCCATTGTTTGTCCTGTCTCTTCTTTCTGCCTGGAACTTCCATGCAGGTTTGACTCCACACTGTCTTCAAGTTGTTCCAGTGCTTTTCGACGCTGACCTCTTCGCCAGTGTTGATTTGTGTCTCGGCTTTGTCCTTTATACTTGCAGTGAAGATGTCCTTTGTGTCCTGGTCCTTCAGTTTTTGAGTGTTGAACTTGGCTTGTGGTCTATCTGCAGCTCCTGATTCTCTGAAAGCTTTAATTTGATTTGGATTGTCCCTTGTACGAGATAGTGGTCTGAGCCAATGTCTGCTCCTCCTCTTACTTTCGTGTCCAGCAGGCTGCGCCTCCACTTCCTTGAGATTGAGATGAAGTCGATTTGGTTTTTGGTTCGCCCATCTGGTGACACCCATGTAGCCTTGTGGATATCCTTGTGTTTGTATACGCTGCCACCAAACACTAGTTCATTGAAGGCGCAGAAGTCGGCGAAGAGTTCTCCGTTTTCATTCATTTCTCCCAGAGCTTCTCTACCCATGATGAGTTCCCTTCCTGTGTTATCTGATCCCAGTTTGGCGTTCATGTCTCCCATTAGTATTTTGATGTCACCAGCTGGAGTATTGTCCATTGTTGTCTGCAGTTGTCTGTAGAATTCTTCTTTCGTTTCGGGGTCTGCGTTGTTGGTCGGTGCATAGCATTGTATAATTGACCTTTTCCTTCCTTTGGAGTTGAATCTGGCGGTTATTATCCTGGGCGAGATCGCCTCCCATTGCATGAGGGCCTTCGTTGCCGTTGGTGACATCATGATAGCCACGCCCTCGGTGTGCATGTGTTTATCCTCTGGGTGACCGGAATAGATCACTGACTCACCTGTTGACAATTTGGTGGGTCAATTCCCGTTCCATCTGCTTTCACATATCCCCAATACTTGAATTCCGTATCTTTTCATTTCGTTTGCGACCTGGGCAGCTTTGCCAATCTCGTACATGGTGCGGACATTCGATGTCCCCACACATACTTTTTCTTTTGGCGCAAGGAGATGCATCGTGCTGAAGTTTCTGTAGCAGGTTTGTTTGCAGTTTGGGGTTGCTAGCCTCACGCCTGTGAAGGGGGATTGTTACATCAATTTATGATTTAGAGAGAAGCGACCTTGTGGGTTGCTCCCCTTAAAAACCAGGAAAACAGGGAATAAACAAGCAGAAAAACACCAGCACGGGAAAATAATTCACAACAAGAAGGGTAACAAGCGACAACAACAATACTAATATCGCAGTCAATTGCAGTTAACCAAAATGATACCAAAATCATAGACTCACTGACTTGAGCCAACTTGAACATGTAAATCCATCAATATATATACAATTATAGGTATTAGTTAGTGTTAATCAAGCACAGAGTGGCAATAGGTAGTTAGAGGTGTTATTGATATACAATATTATATCCAGAGATTCAGTGTTTCAAAGTCAAATAATTGTAAAAGTTTTTCGCAACTTTTTGATAAGATATTCCACAAAAATCAGAGTTTTATGTTATTTAAGCAAATGTGGCGCAGTTTTCGAAAAGCGCGCGCTACCATGTTTCGTAGATGAATCGAAATGTCAAGTTAGTAAAATATAGAATTACTCCTGTGCTTACATATGTAATATGAATGAATTTCCTCGAATAAAACACAAAGTGGGAAACAGGGTTATCAAATTGACCTATGTAATTTATAAGACGAAGTCATCAGAAAATTGCTAATAAACAAATAAGATATTAATGTATTGTGAGTTAAGTTCATTTGGGTAGATATACGTCACAAGCATGGCATTTAATAAGTGTGGGTGTAACTAAGCAAGAGTGAAAACTTACTATTTACATATTTAAGAAAAGAGAACATAATCAGTTAAGGTTATAAGGCGAGTTATCACAATAGAGCAAGGTTAACTACGTCTTCCTTTTGAATATATGTCACATTTTAACCATTCGATAGCACTGTCCTCTGGAAACTTCAAGGGGCCTGGGATTTCATGCCAAATATTTTGAAGGAATCCCAGATGTATCTACCTGATGTCCAGTGTCAATCAGATGTCTCGTGGCTGCTCCCCTCAAAGCTTTATTTCCTTTTGTCCTCAGACTTTTTGGTGTGTGTTCAGAAAACCAAAGATAGGCCCTTCCTTCTTATCTTCGGACGTATCTACTTCGACAGCTACACGGAAATTTATATACTAGTTGAAGCTAACAAATGAAGGGAATCTGTCGACTTGACTGAACTAACGAACATGCTGTTTGGCACCTAGGAGTCAGGCTAGCTGCAGGGAATCTAGCCAGTGATTTCTTAAGTCATCTGTTGGTTACCTCCGCATTATCGTCACTCTTAAATCTTAGATGGATGAATACAGACTTCTTATTCACTGCGGTATTTTTTTGTTTTCAATATTCCCAAATATGTCGGTAAATCTCTGCGGATATTTATGTCGTAGACATTTTTCTGTGAAACGCAGCCCCACTTAAATTTTGTCACTGGACCGTGGCACTGTCTACTTGTAAAATAATGCTTTAACTGTCACAAAATTATAATTTTTGTTATTCAGGTTGTGTGCAGTTGCGAAAAAATGGATCCGTTTCGTCCTACCCCATGCGTTATTATCGCTTTGTTCAAATTCAAGAAGGGGATTTCATGTATAAAAGATCCTTGATTTGATTTCTAATGTTTTAGCATCAAAGAATCCATTGAGTTTTTAATTAGTTCCCAGTTCTTCTGTGTTTATAATAGGTCTGTAAATGAATTTGTAGGTGAATTTGATACATAATTGCTGTAGCATCGTAGTATAAGTTGAATTCACGATGTATGGCGTAAATTTATGATAAGTTAGATATGTGACGTATTAAACAATGAGATTAATTCACACCCATTATGAGTTCTACTATTGATCGTGAGACTAAGAGTCTTGAGTTGTCAGACTGCTACTGGTGTAGTGGGTGACGATTGAAAGCAAAATGAAACTACGAGTAGCGATACGATTTGGACGGGCAGCCTCAAAAGAACCAGTCCGGCGTTGTCCTAGTTTAGCTACTAGAACCAACCAGGTTATCATTTCACTGCAATCACCAGAGTAATGCCCGGTTGCTGTGTGTTACTGTTTTCCTCTCATTGTCATCTAATACTTTACTCTAAAGCTGGTTTATCCACTCTATTCACTTACAAATATAGCCTATTCGATTGACTATTAATAATCAGTCCTTAAAGTCAACATATGAAACATTATCTGCTAATCAGTCAGAGCAGGCTTTTATAAAATCAAAAGTAGAAGAAAAGGATAGTAACAAAGAAAGCTGTATAACACCATTAGTACATTCTACAAATCTATTATCGTCTACATTCAGTGAACGTCTATGGGATTCTACAAAATGCAATCGAATTAATCAAGATAACCAACGTCAAGAGGGTTAGTTTTGTTGTTTAATTACATAATAATACGTGTTTTTTACAACATAAACGTTGTGGGTCTAAATTTGATGCCTACTGGTCGCTACCATTGTTGAGCACTGAAGTCTGAAACCATTTCTTTGAAGTAAGTAGGGTCGTTATAACTGATAAAATTCCAAAATCAGGTTTATATTTAAAAGAACTAATTTTGACTTTCTGGACAAAAAAGATGTCACTATTTCCAGATTGAAAGTTTTAAAGAATATGAAACGTTTATATTGCATTTATAGATACTTTATGCAAAAAGAAGAATATCATTATTGATATGGTCGGTAACACGTCGCCAAAATTTGGTTTATCTGTGAATTTTACTAGTACTCAGATCAGATACTGAAATGCAACAGACAACTCTAATGAATACCACTTTTTCCCCGGATATTTTCTGCTTCCCTGAGCCAACGGAAAAATCAGAAAAAATAAGTGGACAGTGAAAACAATGAACTTTATTAGACAAAAGTGCATCGTATATACAATACCAATGTAACTTATTTGATTGGAAGTATAAGGTCAAACATATGTGGCTCTCCAGTAACATTTAGCTGAATCTTTTGCCTCAACACCTAAATGTTTAGGTTGGTTTTAATCTGCACAATATAGTTATTTTAGATTAGGTAAAATTAGAGGTATATAATCCTTATTAAAATCTTTCACACTTAGTTACACTGACTCGAAGTAACAGTGTTAACGATAAAGCACAAGAGACTTGGTAAAGGAGTGTTTACTTGGAATTTGGTATCTCTATGTAGCGAAATTAAGTACACCTTATCTGAAAATCGTCATTTACACAGATCTTCCGTTTTGTGCTAATTTTGCCCTTCGTATTATGTTTCTTTGTCTTCATTTCGTGCCTCCCATATTTTGACTCAACGTTGGTTCATTTCCTCTCTTTGACGTCAAATCTATCTCTTCGCCATTTGATATTTTTATGCCAATAAACGTCGCTTCATATACTACTGATAAATCTTGTCCAGTAGCTTATGCCACAACAGTATCATATGCGTTGTACTCAATCGTATCACAATTAAAACCGACTTTGCCGTTAAAAATAGCCGCTTGTTATGCTAATAATATCCTAAGATTCTGACATTAATTTAATTGCACTGAACATTTTACACTAATAATTTTACAAGTCATTAAAAATGAGAACGCGTTACAGATTTCGTTTTGTAGACAATCGATTCATATAGAAGCAGCTTCCGACACGAACCAACGTGAGTTGGAGACCGAAAAACAGTGAAATCTTAACAACAATTTCATCCTGTTTAAGACTCATCAGGAATCAGTCTCAGGACTATTAAGTCACCATTCATCCGTTCAAATGTTATCGAATAACTTAAGAATCTTTACTTATGTCAGTTCGCGGTACAGTCCCATTGCCACCTGGTGTCATTGATGAGTTATTGGCATCACATTCTATATGGTGGAGTTAACGACCGGCATCATTTAGGGATTAAAACCCACATTGCGATCAAGGAAATCCTCTATCCATATAGCAATATATTCCTCATTGATCAACAGTCTCAAGGCAAATTTATTGAAAGTTTCTTAAGAATTATTAAAACATCAAGTCATGTAAATTTCCTAGGAGAACGATTATTTACTGATAATATTCGATGCTGTTGGCACATTTTCATGAGTTGTTAGAAATTTTACCAATGAATTCTGAATTGGTGGGTGGAAACGCCCTCACCTTTGAAGTACAACTGCCCATAGATAAATCTACAGTAGGATTGTGCATGTTTGATACTGAATGGTTCTAAATAATTTGAAAGTAGTATCCGGTACTGTCTAGTTTTCAGTGGATCTGTTACCGTTTCCTGTTCAAGACGAAATCTACCTGACAATAAATGCTTTCAATATCTTAATGAAGGAGAAAAAGGATTTTCTGCACTGTATTTATCATTCATTTCAAGACATATGTACTCGCTATGTATTATAGTCGACATATCCTGTTTTTGTGTTACTAAATTGTGTATGACAAATAAGTGAATTTCCACTTTTCAAAAGAGCAACTTTTGTTGCATTGTCCGAAGTTCATTTTTCCTTTTTTCGTTAATTTTACTAATATTGGTAGTTTGACAGCTTGTTATAAATTCTTTTAAAATGATTCCTCAAAAATATTTCGGTATTTGTTAAACTTTATTTGCATTGTGATCACAGATACACCTTTTCATTTTTTTTGGTCGTAAACCATTTTTATGTGTTTAAATTAATTCGGAATAAACGTAAATAGGTTATGACATTTGAAAGAAGAAATAGTTGAATCACTAAGCTGCGAAGACTTTTAATTTTCTCATTTGGGTTTGAAGAACATCAATAACAACTGGAAATCAGATTGTGGGATGTGAAATCTTGGAAAAAATGAAACAGTTTTTATTACACTTTGAAAGGAATAAAATAAGAAGATTCTGTTTTTAGAAGGAAACGAAGTATCTAGAATGATATAACAAAATCTCTTGTCATTTTCATTCTTGTAAACAACCTGGATTAGCCTTTATTTTAGTTTTCCTTATCTTGTCATACACCATTAACGTGTTTTTTGATAAAAATGTCAAATTTTTTAGTTCACTTTGCATTTTATGTACCTTTTTAATGTTTGGCACCACCTTGTAAGTGGCTTCTCTGTAAATATCAAAAAAGAGTTACTTTCTCTCTCAAAAACTTGAACAAAAAAACAATTCAAACTATTTACTTGGTGCAATATGTGAGTAATACGCTGCGGCGCATGTCTCAGTCAATCTAGCTAATAAATATTGGATTGACATCCATACATTTTAGCCACATCTCCCCAAGGTAGATAGTTTAGCAGGAAAATCGATAGAGAATCTTGCGCATGCCGTGGGTAGGTAATTAATGAGCAGCTAAAGCGAGTTATTTCCCTGAATGTTATGCTTCTTGATCTTATCATTTTCGTTGCTGACATATTTTTGTGGACTATCATTTCAATTGATTTTTCGATAACGTTCCATTTATTAAATTTAAATATACACCTACTATTACACATTGATGTCGTCTTCTATTTCAACTAGATCTACGTCGAATGCAAAGAATAAATGAGTTTGTATGCGCACAACGTCAAATAACTTCCACAAGTTCAGACAGCACAGTTTCGAAAGAAGTAAGCTTTTCTTATTGCGTTTTATATTTCAGTAATCAATTCCTATGAATTGTAAAATACTTCAAAAATAAAATGTTTCCAAACAAATGTAAACTACTACATAGAAACTACTTCATAAAAGGAAATGACAAGCTTCAAGAGAAAATCAAACATTGTTCCACACCTTCTATCAAATACCCGTTATGCATAAAACATGCAAAAATAATTCTTGAAACTACCTTAAAAATAAAGAAATCCAAAAAACGATACTTTCAGGCTATTACAGTAATAAAATATCTCAAAAGTCAAAAGCCAGTTGTTTTAGCCTGCCTGTAGACTGCCTTTTTCCGGAGATTACTCACTTGGGTTTACCTTTGTTAGTTAAGACACATTTTACGTGAAACATCAGTAACCCGTGAAGGAAAGGAGAGTATATTATTTGTATTGAAAACCTTTCTAGTCTTCCCTCTCATTAAAAAGATAATTCAATATATATTATAGATTTCAGCTGTTGCTACATCTCAATACTGTTACAGCTTCACGTTAGGTTGCCCGTGAAAATCAGATTAGTCTAAAGTATCGCAATGATATAGTTTGCAAGACTTTACTTTCTAGTGATGAACTACGCCAAAATTTAATAATAAATTACACCTATTATTATAATTGCTATGATTCAACTTTGAATAGAATAATCCAGCATTTGAATAATTCCATAGCTTGAAGTGACTAATAGTCTTAAAATTCTGAAACAAAAAGACGTACAAGTGATCTCTAATTGACCATTATAATTATTATTATTATATTATTATTGTTCCCTTGGGTTCCTAGTGGAACATAGGGCTTCAACTGCACGTCTCCACTTGCTTCTGTCTTCTGCTGTTCTTTTCACTTGCGTCCATGTTATTCCATACTGTTTCATCTCCTCCTCACACGATCTCCTCCATGTCACCCTTGGACGTCCCACTCGCCGCTTCCCTTTCGGGTTCCACTCGAGGGCTTGACGCGCGATGTCACTCAGCGGCCTCCTCAGCGAGTGTCCAATCCATCTCCACTTTCTCCTGCATATTTGTTGGGCGATTGGTTCCTGTTTCGTTTGTTCCCATAGCTTCTTGTTTGTGATTCTTTCTGGCCATCTAATCTTCAGTATGGAGCGAAGACAGTTGTTGATAAAGGTCTGCAACCTGTTGAAAATATTCTTGGTGACCCGCCAAGTTTCTGATCCGTAAAGCAAAATTGACTTGACGTTTGTATTGAAAATCCGAATCATTTTGTTGTTGATGCTGAGTGACGAAGATTTCCAGATTGGTTTCAGGTTGATGAATGTGTTTCTCGCCTTCCCGATTCTCGATTTGACATCCTCGTCCGTTCCTCCTGTGGTTGAGACAATGCTCCCCAGATAAGTGAAAGAAGTAACCTCTTTCAAATCCCTCCCGTTGATGGTGATTGGCGCTGGATGTTGCTGCTGCTGTTGTTTGTTGGTTATTTTCATAACCTCTGTCTTGTCTATGTTCACCTGGAGTCCTGTCTTTGCTGCTTCTTCGACCAGTTTGTCGGTTTTCGCTTGTAAGTCTTCGATTTTGTGTGACATCAAACATAAATCATCCGCAAAATCCAGGTCTTCTAGGTTCTTCACGTCGGTCCAGGATATCCCTGTCTTCTCGTTTCCCACTGTCTGACGCATAATCCAGTCCACCACAATTAGGAATATCATTGGTGATAATAAGCACCCTTGTCTGACTCCTGTGTTTACTCCAAACGCTTCGCTGAGTTTTCCGTTGTGGATCACTTGACATGTGCCGTTGTCGTACAGTTGTTGAATAAGGTTGATGAATATTTGCGGTACGCCGTAGTACTCGAGAAGTTTCCAAATTACTTCGCGGTCAACGCTGTCGAAGGCCTTCTCAAAGTCTATGAAGTTGAGGTAGAGATTTGATTGCCATTCCATGCTTTGTTCAATGATAATGCGTAGAGTTGCAATTTGGTCAGAACATGATTTGCCTTTCCTGAATCCAGCTTGTTCTGGTCGGAGTTCTGTATCCAGTGCGTCCTTGATTCTCTCCAGGATGATGCGACTCAGGATTTTACTTGGCGTTGACAGGAGCATGATTCCTCGCCAGTTCTTGCAGAGTCCCAGGTCGCCCTTCTTTGGTAGTTTCACCAGGTAACCTTTCCTCCAGTCAGTAGGCACCTTTCCCTCTTTCCAGATCTTTTGCAATAATGGAGTCAGCATATCTGCCGTCGTTTCTGGGTCCGCTTTCAGTGCTTCCGGGGGTATTCCATCTGGTCCAGCTGCTTTCCCAGCTTTCAGAAGCTTGATTGCATTCATGACTTCAGTTTTCGTTGGAGGATTGGTGTCAACTTGCAGTTGTGTACGTGCTGTTGTTGGTATTACTGGACGGGTTGCAGGTGGTGGTCGGTTCAAGAGTCCTTTGAAGTGGTCCGCCCATTGTTTAATCTGTCTTTCTTCTTTGGTAATTGGGTTCCCTTGGCTGTCTTTTATAGGTTTCACTTGTGTTGATCTCTTCCCGGATAGAGACTTGGTTATCTGATATAGTGTCCTCAGGTCCCTTTTGCCTGCTGCCTTCTCAGCTTCAGTAGCCAGGTTGTCGTAGAATTGTCTTTTGTCCTTCCTGGCACTCTTCTTCACTTCTTTGTCCAGTGCTGTGTAAGTTGAGTTCAGCGTCTCTTTCTCTTGTCCATCTTTGCATTGAATCATTTTCTCTTTCACTTTTCTCCTCTCCTCTATTAGTTTCCAAGTGTCTGTTGAGAGCCATTCCTTGTCTTGTTTCTTCTTTCTTCCTAAAACCGTTGAGCACGTTTCGTTGAAAATTACCTTCAGAGAGTTCCAATGGTCTTCCACGGATGATTCCTCAGTGGTGCCACGTAGTGTTTCCTGCTTTGCTCTCACAGTTGCAGTGAAAATGTCCTGTGTGATTGTGTCCTTCAGTTTGTGAGTGTTGAACTTGCATTGTGGCCTATCCCCAGCTATCCTCGAGGCTTTCAGCTTCACCTTGAAAGTCCCTTGTACCAGATAGTGGTCTGAACCCAAATCTGCTCCTCTCCTCGATCTTGTGTCCAGTAGGCTCCGTCTCCACTTCCTTGAGATTGAAATGAAGTCTATCTGGTTTTTGGTGTGTCCATCTGGTGAAATCCATGTTGCCTTGTGTATATCCCTGTGTTTGAACACACTGCCACCAATCACCAAATCATTGAAGGCGCAGAAGTCTGAGAAGAGTTCACCATTTTCGTTCATTTCACCGAGGGCCTCACGACCCATGGTGAGTTCTCTTCCTGTATTGTCTCCTCCCAGTTTCGCATTCATGTCGCCCATCAGGATTTTGATATCGCTCTTTGGGACGTTGTCCATTACTGTTTGTAGTTGACTGTAGAAATCCTCCTTCTTCTCATGTTCTGAGGCGTTTGTAGGCGCGTAGCACTGAATGATTGTAACCTTTTTTCCTTTTGAGTTGAACCTGGCTGTCATTATCCTGGAGGAGATTGGTTCCCACTGCATGAGAGCTTTAGCCGCTGTTGGTGACATCATGATGGCTACTCCCTCGGTGTGCTCGTGATTGTCCTCTGGGTGACCAGAGTAGATTATTGTCTCTCCAGTTGATAGTTGGCTCCTTCCACATCCGTTCCATCTGCTCTCGCAGATTCCCAACACTTCTATTTTATACCTCCTCATTTCTGCGGCTACCTGAGCAGCCTTCCCAGCTTCGTACATTGTACGAACATTCCACGTCCCCATCCTTATTTTCGCTTTCATCGAAAGAAGGCACATCGGCTGACTGGCTTCCCGAAGGCTTTCACCAGCCCGCGTCATTTCACTTCCCCGATTCCAGCGAAAAATAAGGTCACTATTTGTAATTTTAGAATTTTGAATATATTTGTGCGTTGAAGTTTTAGTAGCAATTTGGTTAAGTTTTGGGGGTGGAGTTGCTAGCACCACGCCCCAACCCTCCCTCTTTATCCGGGCTTGGGACCGGCTAGAATACTAGTGACCTAGTAATCTAGGCGAGGTTGACCATTATAATTAATCTATAGTAACTACAATGATAAAAATTGTTTCATTTGAGTCAATGCTTAGGCTGACTAGTATTTCGGTGTGGCATTACGGGAAATATTAAAAAAAGAAATAAGATCGTATGATAAAGTATAATCTGTATATCATGAGTAAAATTATAGTACACCATACTCAAGAAAAAAGCAAGCTACTCAAACACTGCTTGCATCTACATGCAGCTGGTAATAGGCCAAACTTTCCTGTGAAGGCTACATGACTACTACTACTACTGTAACGACAGAAGGCAAGAGTCAGGCAACAGATCATTTATTAAGGAAATCAACGCATATTTATATATTTTCATGTACATTATTATGGATAGTTAAGCGAACAAACACAGTCTTCCGATTGGTTGTTTCTCACTTAAAATTAATCTTTCATCTCTTTGTGACTGTTTCTTGAATGTCAAATCATCTATATGTTAACTGCATCCGCCTACGCAAAGTCTGCTGTGGTCGGTTTTGAATCAATCTTTGTTCACATTTTCTCACGACAAATCTTGGGAACGTAAACATTGACGTAAATTACTGTCTACCAATTTGGCTAGTAGACAGCTCTCACCACACTCGTCCCCCCGTCAAATAGCTTCGCGCGCAGGCGTTCCGACCTTCTGGGTGATGCATCCTCTAGTTGATGATTGTTACAGACCGGCTTGTCCCAATGCACCCATCGTTGGATCTGACTGGCGTTAACTCGTTTTTGTTTGTCACCTCTTCTGATGGTATATACTTGACCCCGTCTTTTTGTGACTGTGTATGGTCCTTCCCACTTTGGAAGGAGTTTGCGTGAACCTGGCCCGCATCCGACAGCATATCTTCTGTCTCTACACTTCACTTGGTCCCCGACTGAGAAGGTAATGCACTGAGTCTTTTCTCTCAGCTGAGACTTCGCGACATCCCTCCGCTGCTTCTGCATTACATTCTTGACGGCTTCTTTCCGTTCTGCTTTTAATTTCGTCGTACTCCACTTTTGGTGAAGGGGCCAGGTTTCGTTGTGTATCGGTAATCGTGGTTTTCTACCATACATCAGTTGAAAGGGTGACTTTTTCGTTGTTTCCTGGGTGGTGGCACGATGTGTTAGTAGAATCAGTGGCAGCTCCGTTTCCCAGTTACCGCCCTTCGAGGCCAGCCACTCCTTCAGCGTACGGTTGTTTCTCTCCGTCAGGCCATTCGTTTGTGGATGGTATGGGGTCGTTCGGATCCTCTTGATGCCAAGCTGTTGCAAACGGGAAGTAAATTCTTCACTTTCGAAACACGGACCTTGGTCTGTCAGTATTGTCTTTGGTACGCCATGGTCTGCAACGATGTGTCTAACTACTGCATCTGTCACGGTCCTTGCGCGTTGGTCTGGGATTGCTACGGCGTCTACCCATCGTGTCGCGTGTTCCGTCATCACCAAGAGGTACTGATTACCATTGGATGTCTGAGGAAATGGACCCATAACATCTACGGACCACAAGTCACCTATCGCCGTAACTGGAATCGACTGAAGTGGTGGTCGTATGCACCGGTCGCCTTTCATTAGCTGGCACCGTGGACATCCAAGTACATATCTTGCTACGTCTTCTCTCATACCTGGCCAGTACATACTTTGTCTCAAGAGGTCGGTTGTTCTGGCCACTCCGGTATGTGCTAGCTGGTGGCATTCTTCTATCATGTCGTGGCGCGACGATTGAGGTATGACAGCTAGCCAGCTTCCGTCGTCCTCTCGCCAGGTCAGAGTCCCGTAGACATTCACTCTTAGTCGATCTCTCTGTCTGAGTAGTGTGGTTAGCTCCTTACTCGCTGTAGCTGGATCCACTTCTATTCCGTTAGTGATCACCTGTATTACTGTATTCAGCGTATCGTCCAACCTTTGTCTGCGTGCCAGTCTTAGTGGGTCTTGTTCTACTGCATGCACTCCGTAAGCGACCTCGGGCAACTCAGACTCGTCTTCTGGTCTCGATAACAAATCTGCCAAGACATTTTCATTTCCAGGAACGTGTGAGATGGTAAAATCGTACTCCTGAAGACGCAACATCCACCGTGACAATTTCCCTCGTGGGTCTCTCGCTGTCTTCAGAAACTGTAGCGGCTTATGATCCGTTTCGATGTGGAACCGCCGGCCGAGTAAATAAGGTCTCCATTTGTCGATTGCCCATACCATCGCTAAACATTCTTTCTCTATCGTTGAATACTTTCGCTCTGTGTGTGTCAAAACCCGACTGGCATACTCAACGATTCCCTCACCCTGTCTTAGGACCGCACCTATGGCGTAGTCACTGGCATCTGTGCACACTGTGAACTGTCTTCCAGGTACAGGTAGCTTTAGTGTCATTTGTTGGTGGTCGAGCAGCTGTTTAATCCTGTTGAATGTCTTCTGCGATTCCTCCGACCAAACAAACTTCGGTTCACCTAGTAGCCTGTACAGAGGGGCTGCTATCTCATTGAAGTTCTTCACGAAGCGACTATAAAACGCTGCTCTACCTAAGAATTGTCTCAATTTTCTCTTTGAATTCGGGGCCGGGATCGTCTTTATCGTCAAGATTTTCTCCGGTAGTGGTTTAATCTCACCATTTCCCACTTTATGTCCCAAAAGAGTTACATTCTTTTTGGCTATCTGAGACTTGGTTTTGTTGACGCGCAGTCCAAACTCTTCGATGCGTCGCAGCACGGCTTCCACATGGTTCACATGATCGTTTTCGTTTTGACTATATATGACGAGATCATCACCGTACACCTCAACGTTTTTCAAGTTCTTAAGTAATAGCGTCATCAGTCGTCTGAACGTGAACGGTGCACCTGCTAGTCCAAACGGCATGCGTTTAAATCGATATTGTGTCTGACCCACGATGAATGCCGTCTTATCTCTATCACCTGGCTTTATCGGTATCTGCCAGTATCCTGAGCGAAGATCGAGAACTGAAAACAAATTTGCGCCTTGTAGGCGATCTAAAGTTTCTACTACTGTTGGCATGGCACACGGTCTTAATTCTGTCATACTGTTTAACTGTCGAAAATCAACGCAGAATCTATACTTCCCATTCGCCTTTTTTACTAACAGCACTGGAGAGTTGTACGGGCTATCAGCTTCTTCAATAATATCATCTTTTAACATCTCTCGCACCTGTCGCTCAACTTCGCCTTCTAAATGACATGGAACTCTTCGCGTGGTAAATGACGTTACTTTCGGGCCACTTAACGGAATTTCATGATTCACCTTATCGCAATAACCGTATGGGTCCCCATCTCCAGTAAACAGATGATCGTATTTATTAATTAACTCTGTCATATTGTGTACCTTCGACAGGTTAACCGCTGCTATCTCACTGGTCTCATACATGCTGATACGTCCGTATTTCGTGATCACAACCTTCGCTTGCGTGTCGATTATCGCACCAATCTCCCGCAGAAAATCCGCGCCAAGTATCGTCCGTCGTAATTCGGGCACAACAATGAAGGGGAACGTCACCTCGCAGCTGCCAACCACGACCGTGCAGTTCGATCTACCCGTGATACGCAATACGTGCCCACCTACCGTTTGTACTGTCAATGAGCATGGACTAACACTCGCACATAAGTTCTTATCTATTAGAGACACAGCCGCCCCCGTATCTACTAAACATACTACTTCTTGATCATTCACTCGCAACTTCGAATACACAGCCCCTTTCTCGATAGCCCCCACTACATCTAGTTTTATACGAGAGAAAGAACACGTATTATACCGTCTGAAACTTTTTCTTTTTCGCCTTTCTGGACAGTATCTCCTCCAGTGTCCCGGCTTACCGCATTCAAAACACCGGTCTTTCCTGTCACCCAACTTTAACGCCGCCACTTCCCGCTGCAACGCTTCAATTTTCTGCTCGAATTCGTTTGGTTTTGGTTGCTCTATGGCAGCTACAGTTGTGCTCAGCAGCTGTCTGGTCACCTTCGCCAGCTCATTAATATCCATCGGCTGCGTAGCGTTAACCAGTTGTAATTGCTGAGAAATGTGGTCTGGGACACTCTCGATGAACTGGGAACTCAGCAACTGCGCCTCTGAATCTTCATCCAAAGTGGGAAGCGCACGTCGAAGTAGATTGGTCAATTTCACCGCCAACACTAACGGATCTCCATCAGGTCCGAGCTTCGTTGAACGGAACTGCTGCATTGCCAGCTGTCTGTCTGTTGAACTGTCGAACTCCGACACCAATCGTTCAACCAATGTCTTCCAAGACGCTGTGCCATCTGACCTCTCTACGCTGTCATATGCCGCCTTCGCTCGGCCTCTCAACAGCGTCCCCAGTACAACCGCCTTCGCCGCCTGCTCTTTGACACCCACCAACTCAGCGACGGCCTCGAAGTCACGTAAGAAGCTCCGTATGTCTCCTTCTTCAAAAGCAGTTGGCCATGGGATCTTCATTGTTCGGAGGCAGCGACACCAATTGTAACGACAGAAGGCAAGAGTCAGGCAACAGATCATTTATTAAGGAAATCAACGCATATTTATATATTTTCATGTACATTATTATGGATAGTTAAGCGAACAAACACAGTCTTCCGATTGGTTGTTTCTCACTTAAAATTAATCTTTCATCTCTTTGTGACTGTTTCTTGAATGTCAAATCATCTATATGTTAACTGCATCCGCCTACGCAAAGTCTGCTGTGGTCGGTTTTGAATCAATCTTTGTTCACATTTTCTCACGACAAATCTTGGGAACGTAAACATTGACGTAAATTACTGTCTACCAATTTGGCTAGTAGACAGCTCTCACCACACTACTAGTACTATTGTGGTGAGAGCTGGCTGCCAGCCAGAATCGGGATTCGAACCCAGGACCTCCTGGTTACAAGGCGAGCTCGTAGACCATTCAGCCACTGGGACCCGATCCATTGATCCTTGAATTCTAACTTCTGCCAATTCACGAAATAGCGCGACCATTTCACAATGTCTTCTTAGATGAGTTACTGCCTCATCTTCAGTGGTCCACGAGCTCGCCTTGTAACCAGATGGTCCTGGGTGCGAATCCCGGTGGGCGCATACTGCTGAAGAGTCCCAAACTAGAACGAAACAGCTGTCCAGTACTCCCATGTTTTCCAGTGGTTCTCTAACTGATGTCAGCTCATGATGAAATCCTCCTTGTAATATGGAATTACTTACTATCACAGTGCCCAAGTTTAACATATATGTCAAAAAGTCTTTTTCTAGAAAGCAGATCTACACCACCATTCATGTCCTTCAGAGCTAACTCCATAATGTCATCGATGGCAAAGTTAAGGAGAAACGGAAAGATTGAACAACTTTGACTAACCCTATTGTTGGTTGGGAACGGTGATGATGATAGCTGGTTGTATTGTAAAGAAAACAAGACTGAGGAGACTGAAAGGAATGTGACTCAGCGACATATATAGTGGTTTTGCTATTTCATTGAAATTTTTGACAAATCGGCTGTAGAATGCCGCTCTTCCCAAAAACTGTCTCAGCTTTCGTTTTGAATTTGGCACTTCTCTGGTTTTTGACCGTCAGGATCTTCTCCGGCAATGGCCGTATTTCACCATTTCCCACTTTGTAACCCAGTAGGACAACCGTGTTTTTAGCTATTTGGCACTTGTTCTTATTAATCCGCAGTCCAAAGTCATCAATTCTCTTTAACATAGCTTCGATGTGGTCTATATGGTCGCTTTCCGTCTCACTATACACCACCAAGTCATCTCCATATACTTCTACGTTCTTCAGACCCTTCAGTAATAAGGTCATTAATCTTCTGAATCTAAATGGGGCAACTACCAATCCAAATGGCATTCGTTTAAACTGGTATTGTTTCTGCCCAACTGTGAAAGCTGTTTTACTTCGATCACTTTCTGCTATTGGGATCTGCCAGTAACCCGATCGTAGGTCGAACACGGTGAATAACTTGGCTTTATGAAGGCGATCAAGAGTTTCTGTTACGGTAGGCATTGCACACTGTTTTACTTCGGTGAGGCTATTCAGCTGTCTGAAGTCGACACAAAATCTATATTTCCCGTTAGCTTTCTTCACCAAAAGGATTGGCGAACTGTACGGACTGTCGGCTTCTTCGATTATCCCGTCATTTAACATTTCTCCGACTTGTTGGTTAACTTCCTCTTCAAGGTGAACCGGAACTCGTCGCGATGAAAAGACTGTCTTCCCCGTATCCTTCAGTGGGATGTTATGCTTTACCTTATCACAATAACCGTATGGGTCTCCATCACTAGTGAATAAACCGGCATATTTACTCATCAACGTGGTTAGACTTGGTGCCTCTTGCTGAACAATGGTTGTGGTTTCCACCTCAGCGACTTCACTATTCTCATGTATCGCGAATTGCCCGTGTTTTGTGACCACTTTTCTATTCTTCATATCGATTACAGCTCCTACTTCTCTGAGAAAGTCTGCTCCCAAAATCGTTCGTCTTATATCAGAAGTTACAATAAACGGATATCGTATTTTTCCTGCTCCAATCTCTACAACGCAGTCTGAAACGCCAAGAATGTGCAACGGATGCCCTCCTACCGTCTGAACTGCTAATGTGCACGGCCTTATTTCCTTACACTGTTCTCTATCTATCAACGAAACTGCGGCCCCCGTGTCGATGAAACAAACTATTTCTTTTTCGTTCACCCGTAATCTCCCGTACACTGAACCTCTTTCGACTAACCCGACCACCTCTAAACGCGAGCGAGAAAAAGAAGGAAGACTGTATCGTTTAAGGTTTTTCTGCCTTCGTTTCGGGCAGTTTCTCTGCCAGTGACCGGTTCCTCCGCAAGCAAAGCATCTGTTGTTTGTTCTTTTCTTTATCTGCATAGCCGGCACCTGTTGTTTCAACTCTTCAATCTGGTCTTCGATCTTCTTGGAATCTTGGCCCTCCGACATCACTGGAGCAACATGCGAGGTCATTATCTGCCTTGTCACCTTGGCCATTTCATAGACATCCATTGGCTGAGCTGCGTTAACTAGCTGCAACTGATGCGCGATATCTGTCGGGACGCATTCGAGGAACTGAGATGCAAGCAACTGCTCCCGTGAATCTTCGTCTAGGGTGGGTAACGCGCGTCGCAGGTGATTCGTCAGCGTTACTGCGAGAACCAACGGATCCCCATTCTGGCCAAGTCTCAGCGTCCGAAACTTCTGCAGCACCTCTTGTCTGTCCGCAGGGCTGTCGAACTCGCACACGAGCCTCTCGACGACCTTGTCCCACGCCGCCTCACCTTCCAGCTCCCGAGCGTTGTCGTACGCAGCCTTCGCGCGGCCCCTCAGCAGCGTACCCAAGACAACCAGCTCCGCGACAGCTTCGAAGTCCCTGGGGAACGTCCGCACATCTCCCTCCTCGAACACCTGCGGCCACGGCACCTTCATCTCCGGCAGAGGCAGCGACACCAAATGTAAAGAAGACAAGACTGAGGAGACTGAAAGGAATGTTTATTTGGTGAAACGTATGGTACATAGCTAAATTTGGAATACCATATTCTCAACCGGCCATTTGCACATCTTTATCACATCCTTGACGAATTGGTCAAATGTCGTCACATTCGATAGCTTCTTGGATTCTGCATCATACGGCAACATTCTTCTCATGGTTCTCTTCTTGATTGCTCTCTCCAGTGTGCCAAACATATTGTTACTTCGTTCCTGATATGCTGCTTATATCGGATTATAAGTAGCACACACCACAGTATGTCGTCATTCTGCCTGTGGTATTTCTCTGAAGGGCTTTCAGGAAGTTAAACTTCACAGGCAAACTCCTCCCTAACCCCTAACAGAAAGTTCTGGAGAACATTTTTGTCCAACGAATCGAATGCTGCCCCAATATAAAAAAACACAACGAATGTTGGCCTACGATACGTGTGACGCTGTTCCAACACGTGACTAAGGGTGAACACATGATCAATGCATCCACCGCCTGCTCTTTGCGAATCAACTCCTCACATGTTTTGCACGGCCTGCGAAGCAAGACAGCAGCTAATATTTTAGACGCGACTGGTAGCAAACCAATACCCCTATGGTTGGCTTACGTGTTACGTCGACCCTTTTTAAAGATGGGAACGATGATGGCTTCATCCCACATTGATGGAGCATCGTCACCTTCCCATAGTCTCCTGAACAATCCAGTCGAAACTATGACGAGAATCTCGCCATCGTCTTTGAAAAAGGCAGGGTTTCCTTGTGGCGCTTCAACATTTGCAGTTTCTCTCAGACCTCTGCGTCGATTGGTTGGTCGGTATTGACTGACCAAGGTGCACTGTAGCTGATCGTGTTGGATACTGTTGTTGATGGTCATCTTAATCGCTTATCAAAATGCTTTGCCCAGCGTTCCAGGCATCTTTTCAGACTGTTAATTGGCGCACTATTTGTTTCACAGACCATCTCGTTGACATCATGCTTCCTGATACCAATGGCTCAGATGAGCTGGAACGGCTTCAGGCTGTTGCCAGGGGCAGCTGCTGATTCCATCTCACACGCACGTTCTCATCAACAGGTCTTGCGATCCTTACCTAAACACTGTTTCATCTTCCGCATAAGTGCCCTGCGCATTTTGTTATACTTGCTTTCTACGGGAATGGACCGGTGCTCATCCAGAAGTTGCAAGAAATTCACAGAAACCCAGTGGTATTTGGCGGAACATTCTTTCAAGTCTGAGGCAGATTCACTCGCCATTTAAATGGCGCCTTGTGGAGGAAGCCGAGGTTGCTAGCTAGTGTTGATTATAACTCAACCTGGTACTACAAAGACGTAGCTCGTGCTACCTGTTTGCTCACATCAATATGCAGATGACATCCACGACAGCTACTATCTTGATGTGATGGTCAGGCTTGCACATCGCAATGACGCAACAAACTACACTGCCTAGAACTATTGTTCCTCCAGGTCCTACCATGCCAGGAAGGTTGTTAGGATAGCGATTAGACTGAAATCAGTTACCAGTAGAGTGTAAGGTATTTTTACATTATGCTGGAGGTCTGTGAGCGAAGTCGTACTGTTGGGGGACAGGCATGTGACGGTAGTAAGGTGTTTCCCTCAGACGACCAGCCACGTTGTCTTTCTAGACAGAAGGGGTTAGAAAAGGTCGACCCCAAAAATTGTACATCCCAACTTACCCTGCGGTAAATTTACTAATAAGGAACCCATCTCAGAAACCAGTTCATACAGGCCGTGTGTGACCGATTTTAAGCAGTTTTCCCTTGAGTTCTCTTACTAACTTTAGGTTTCAGGTCATCAACAGCTGTGTCTACAGCTATCTGTATGTTGTGTCAGGCTACCTCAGGAGGAGTCCTGCTGTCGACCTCACGTACTCGTTTCGCAATTTCTCCCTCATATAGGGACTCAGAGTTTCAATCCGGTTGGGGACGTAACTGCTACGCTTCTAACAATTCTTATGGCCGTTAAGACGTAAGCATAAACGTGCGCGAACCAGGGCGTGATTAGAGTCTACGCACAGGTTCCAGAAAGATCGGCAGTCTTCTACTGACCCTCGCCAACGACACCCTATCGCTATGTGTTCTATCTGTGTCCAACATTGACTTGGTGATGGAGGTCACCAGGTTACACAGTGTCTCTCTTTGTGCCTAAAGTTAGTGCTGACTAGGAACAGATGATTATCTGAAAAGAACTTTAGAAGACAATCACCGTTGTCGGTTTATCGGGAGGGGACTCCGTACGTACCACCTATATACTTCTCAGTCTGCCACAACTTTCCTACTTGGGCATTGAAGTCGCCTGCTAAAACAACTATACCTGAGCGTTTTGCTTTTTGCAGCAAATCAAACAGTTTCAGTCGGAAGTTCGTCCGAACTGCAGTCTGTTGGGGCGGAAGTGGAGACTACGAAAAGACAACGACGGGTAACGCCGTCCTTCGTGTGGGCAGTTGTTACTTCCCGGCTGCCCACACCGTGGAAGTTGATAAATTCTCGGAGTAACTGGAATAGAATTAGTGTTGTGTGACCGTAGAACCCAAGGGAGACTGCTTGAAATCGGTCACACACGGCCTGTATGAACTGGTTTCTGTGATGGGTTCCTTATTAGTAAATTTACCGCCGGTTATGGAGCACCGCAGGGTAAGTTGGGATGTACAATTTTTGGGGTCGACCTTTTCTAACCCCTTCTGTCTAGAAAGACAACGTGGCTGGTCGTCTGAGGGAAACACCTTACTACCGTCACATGCCTGTCCCCCAGCAATACGACTTCGCTCACAGACCTCCAGCATAATGTAAAAATACCTTACACTCTACTGGTAACTGATTTCAGTCTAATAGGTGTCCCCACCAGATTCCTGGCGACCTCATGTCGAAAATTAATGAAATTCTAGAGAATTAGTAATGTAGTGAAATGCAATAATACGATTGAGATGAAGATATGGTATGATATATGGCCCAGCGCTATCGATGAGTCATGTTACCTAAGGTTTCTGTCATACTAATTATATAAAATCTCCATCGCAAAATCTCTGCAAGTTAGGAAATATATATAATCGAATTATGAAATAATTCGTCGCTTGAAGTATCAGATATTCCACATTTTATGTTTTCTTTCGAACGACGTAACCTGACTACTAAAATGAGAGTCAACTTTTCGAAACAATCTCTGACTCTCCTCAGTATGGAAATTCTCAATTCAGCATATCAAAAGAGTCTATTATAAAAATAATACTACGACTATAAAAATGAATAAGACTTATGAAAGTCTCAGTCATTATGACAAATTTTTATTTTCAGTATCCCGGTGGGATTTATTTACGTTTAGAAAAGCAATGGCGTTCACAGACCGGTTCGGTGCAAACAAAACCCCCAACATATTCTACACGGTAAGAGTAATTTTTTAAATTCTCCCCTTACATGTTAAGTAAACTTTCCCGAAACTTTTTTTAAATTCAATCTGTTGCATACTCAACAATAATTACTGACTTTTTCCGTTTGTAATTTAATAACTAATTCAAACTATGTGTAGCATAAGTTTTTTTCGGTAAAAGAGAACTTTAAACAACTTAAAAGCGACTATCTAATTTATTGAAGTGTATTTTTAACCAGTGATTAATACAGTAAATTCAAAGTAAGGCTAAAAACTCAAAAATACTGTTTCCTTCTAAAAATCTACTTAGAAACATCTATCGTGAGCAACAGAAATTAGCGAAAGTCAGTGGTTCCGAAAATTCTCAATCTCCAATGTCCCATAGTAGTAGAAGCAGGATTAGGTTGGAAGGGAGATATGAGGGACCATACAAAAAATATCATGAATCCATGCAGTCATTGACTTTGGGTCAGAAAGATGTAGACCGCCTCTCTGTGACCATAGAATTGCTAATAATTACCTATTGAAACCTTAGGCATGTCTCAAAACTACTAAAATTGGCACGTATGCATTCACCCCTTAACATCTTTGAATATTTCGACTGATGTTCATTTAGTTATTCTACCCCACATACTTGTTTTTTTTATTAAAGTATCGTTAGATTAATATTTTGTTATTTAGTATACCTTTTTATTATGGTAACCTGAACTGTTGCACTTATGTGAAGAATTCTACGTTGATTCGTTACTCTTTTTTGTTATTTAAAAATAATGTGTTGAAATGGAATTGCCGATATAATAAAGCATTTGCGTTTTTTCTGCATTTTAGAAAGATGAAACTACAAAGCACTGTACTTCCTTTTAGATAACTGGTTATTATTCGGGTGCTGAATGGACCGAATAAATGTGTCATGTTACCAGAATGTAACTGTTTCCTGTTTTATGTCATGTGTTCCTTAAATGATTTCTGTAATAAAAAACAGCCTTTTAATGTAATTATATGATTTACATGTTTTTCTCCTAGTAAATCTTTCTTTTCGTGAAATGATTAGGTTATGAAGAGACACAAAAGTGAATTAATGTAAAATCATTATATTGGCTTAAGTTGTTGAAAATTGAGTGTAACTGTGCTAATTTAGGCAGACAGAAACTAGCCTTTTGGAAAAAAGAAACCACTTTCTGAACAGGGTGAAATTAGTTCATCTTACTATAGGCACATTGATGATTTATGTTGCATTATTCAAAGCAGTTACCTTCAATGTATTAAACTCGAACAATTTAAGCACAGTAAAAATTCGTTTTATTTTTTGGCTTCTCATCAGCTTTTTGAAAACCGTAATATTTAAAAGTTAACTAGACAAAAAGCATTAGGAAAATAAATAATAAGTGAAATTAGTGTGCGTTTCTCACTGACTAGTTTATATCGGACCGAAATGCTCCGTCACTCTTGACATCACGGCTCCTAATACGGGCAATTCAGCAATAACTGATGATTAATGTGGTGTCATTTGCTAGATGATGGCGAGCAGTAAAATCCGCGATGCACATTTTTTAAACCAGTTATGACTTAAATTCCATCCAATTCACTTTTTTTATTCCTTTACATTCCCAGTGGAACATAGGGCTTCAAGCTAGAGGCTTGAAGTTTTGGTAGCAGTGGTGTTTATTTTTACGGGGTGGGGTTGCTAGCCTTATGCCCAACCTTACCTCTTTACCACCCTTATTACTGCCTCAGTGATGTAAAGGAGTGTGTCGGTCGGCGATCGAACCCGGAACCACGTGCGTGGTCGGCGAGCATTCTACTGCTGTGCCACCTACGCACCACCAAATTCATTGAATATATATGTATATATATGTTATGGATATAAATATTCCCGTTAAAAGTTGGTGAAGAGTGCTGTTAGATATATCACATAAATCTTGTCACATGCACCCAAGTAGTCACGCCACTGGATACCAAATTGCTCATTAACTCAGGGTAGAGACGTCAGTTTTTAGTTTTAGATACAGAAGTTGAATATGACTTGTTCTACGAACGTAGCAACACATGTGATTCGATTTAAATGGACAGTCACATGTAATTACTGTTGTGCAGTTGCACAGTATCAAATAGAGAGAAAAAACTGTCCTAACCCTCTCAGTAATTTGTCAACTGAAACCGATTTGGAGTTAGAAAGAAACGAGTAAAATTTCGAAGCAAAGGTTATTCCAAGTGTTCGCTATAAGAAATCTGTGCCAGCGTAACTCAATGACTTAGCATGTAAGCATCTGTTTCGAAGCCGAAGGAGATTTTTTTCCTTTATAAGCCTGATAAACAATGTGTAAGCGTGCAGTCAAGGAGATAAGGTTGTGTTATTTGGAACAAGACACCACGGCGGCTGCAATGTTTGTTCTCTATAGAGGTACAGAAGTGTAGAAATAAGTGATGTGACTGCACAATCTGATCTACTTGGAAAAACGTCAAGCGTACCTTCGAAACTACGCACCTTATATAGATTTCTTGCAAGTTTTATTGAAAAAAAAGAAAGACTTAGAAATATCGACATATTTCAAGTTAGTTCCGAATAATAATAATTAACTAGTGTTTCAGCGAATAGTTGAAGAATGAAAAATATCTACAGTTGTAGCAGAACATTGTCTGAATTCATAATCATGAACGCCCAATCCACAAAACTTATGCACTGGACGACGAATATAATCTAATCCACGACCGATTTTAACAATCCAGCCATTGTCGAATCTGTGAATAAGAATAGAACAATATAATACATGAAATAAATATGCTTATTCGAAAAATGAAAATAAAATTCGTGTGCAAGTGAGACCACTGCATATTTCACATATAGAAAGTGAAATTAGCGTTTACAATTTTTATACTGAATAAACTTAAGTGTTAACCATCAACTATACATCTATTCAAAAATCGCAGCATCTCCCACTACTGAGAATAAAAATTCCAAGATCTTCAGTTATAATTTTACAAGATAAGTGAACTAACCGTATTTCTCTGTCATGTAGTAAATTTGAAAATGTCCATTCAAAACATACTGAATGGTTATTTAAATCAGCTTTCAACAGTTGGAATTTTTTTATTTGTTCATCTGAGTGCTGAAAGATAAATTAAAGAGTATGCTATGGTTAAATAAGTTATATAAATTTATTCGCGTAATATAATTAAATACAACCATACGAAACAATCAACTGCACGACGTTTTTAAATGTCGCTTATTATCTGCACTACAATGAAGACAACACGGAGGATAAAGTCTAAGATATCAGTAAATAATACTTCTTAAGTAAACTATCATGATTCTTATTATTATATTATTGTTTCCTTTAGTTCCTAGAGGAACATAGGGCTTCAGACGCACGTCTTCATTGCTTTCGGTTCTCTGCCAGCGCTATCACCTGACTCCACGTCTGCCCACATGCTTTCATCTCCTCTTCACGTGACCCCCTCCATGTCACCCTTGTACGACCAACTCGCCGCTTCCCGTTCGGGTTCCACTCGAGGGCTTGTCTAGTGATGTCACTTGATGGTTTTCTAAGAGTATGGCCAATCCACTTCCATTTCTTCCTGCATATTTGCTGTACAATCGTTTCCTGGTTGGTTCGCTCCCAGGGATCCCTGTTGCTGATCTTTCCTGGCCGGTCATCTGATCTTGCGTATTGAGCGAAGACAGCTGTTGATGAAGGCCTATATTCTGTTCTAAGTGCTCTTTATGACGCGCCAAGTCTCTCTGAGCTGACTTCACGTTGGAGTTGAGAATCCGCATCTTATTTTTTATGTTGATTGTTGCTGCTGGCCAGGAATCTTCATCACCTCTGTCTTCTCTATGTTCACCTGAAGTCCTATCTTTGTTGCTTCTTCTGCCAACTTGGGGCTTTTCACTTGCATATCTTCCAGTTTGTGGGGAATCAGACATATATCGTCGGCGAAGTTCAGATCCTCCAAGTATTTTGTGTGAGTCCATTTTATTCCTGTTTCCTCATTGCCCACTGTCTGTCGCATTATCCAGTCTACTGCAATCAGGAAAATCATTGGCGATAGTAGGCAGCCTTGTCTTACTCCTGTCCTCACTTCCAAGGATTCCGTAAGTTTCCCGTTGTGGATTACTTGGCATGCAGCATTGTCGTACAGCTGTTGGATGAGATGTATAATTGTCGGTGGCACCCCGTAGTAGCGAAGTAGTTTCCAAATCACCTCTCGATCGACGCTGTCAAAGTCCTTTTCGAAGTCGATGAAGTTGAGATAGAGAGGTGACTGCCATTCCAGGCTTTGTTCAATGATGATCCGTAATGTGGCGATCTGGTCAATGCATGAATGTTTCTCCGGAATCCAGCCTGTTCCGGTCGGAGTTTTTCATCCAGGGCATGTTTGATTCTCTCCAGGATGATGTGACTTAGTATTTCGCTTGCGATGGACAGGAGCATAATTCCGCGCCAGTTCTTGCATTGACTTAAGTCTCCTTTCTTTGGTATTTTGAATAAGTATCCATTCTTCCAATCTTCAGGTACTTTGCCTTCTTTCCACACCTTCTCCAGTAGTGGCGTCATCAAGTCCGCTGTCGTCTCTGGGTTCATTTTCAACGCTTCTGCTGGGATTCCATCTGGTCCTGATGCTTTTCTAGCTTTTAGCATCTTGATTGCCTTCAGGATTTCTGTTCTCGTCGGAGGGTTGGTATCCACTAGTAGTTCCGCTTCCGTTACTGGTATTATTGGGTGTGTTGTAGTTGGTGGTCGATTTAGGAGTCTTTTGAAGTGTTCAGCCCAGTGTTTCCTTTGCTCCACCTCTTGGTGATTGACTTCTCATTGCCATCCTTCACTGACTTAATTTGTGTTGATCTCTTCCCCGATAGGAACCTAGTTGTTTGATAGGGTGTTGCGAGGTCTCCTTTGCCTGCAGCTTGTTCTGCATCACTTGCTATAGCTTCATAATATTGTCTTTCCTGGCACTTTTCTCTACTCTTTTCTTCAGTATATTGTAGCTTGCATTCAACTCCTATTTTTGTTGCTCGTCGATGCACCGGGTAATCGTTTGTTCCACCATGCTTCTCTCTTCTATTAGTCTCCATGTGTCTGTAGTGAGCCACTGTTTGTCATGTCTCTTCTTTCTGCCTAGAACTTCCATGCAGGTTTGACTCTACACCGCTCTCAGGCTGTTTCAGTGTTTTTTAATGCTGATCTCCTCAATAGTGTTCACTTGTGTTTCCGCCTTTTTCCTTATGATTGCAGTGAAGATGTCCTTCGTGGCCTGACCCTTTACTTTTTAAGTATTGAACTTGGCTTGTGGTCTTTCTGCAACTCCTGTTTTCTTGAAAGTTTTTAATTTGATTTGGAGTGTTCCTTGCACGAGATAGTGGTCTAAGCCTAAATCTGTTCCTCTTCTTACATTTGTGTCCAGTAAGCTGCGTCTCCATTTCCTTGAGGTCGAGACGAAGTCAATTTGGTTCACCCTTCTGGTGACACCCATGTAGCCTTGTGCTTGTATACGCTTGCACCAATCACTAGATCATTGAACTGCCATGATTATGTACAGCTAACACGACCTAGCACTTTTCTGGACTACTGAAATACATTAAACTTAAAATCAGCGAGAATTCGCACAAAATATTTGACATACCTATGAATATTTTGACACATCATATTAGCCTGACTCATTAGTTAAGCAACTCAAAAGACACGGTTTTGTCGCTCTTTTTATGAAGCGAAGCTCAACAAACTTTTTATGTTAGATGGTTGGAGGCAATCAAAACCCAGGTCCAAGGTTTCCTGCCGATTGCCTCCAACTATCGAATACCAACAATTCACAGTGCACCGTGATGGCAAGCCACCTAGTATGGTGGCCACATTGCAAAGTGGACTGATAGAATTCAGTCTGCACCAAAGATAGGACTAGACAGAATACACTAGTTGCTGACTAGTGCCCAATCAAAACACCTTTTGTGTATGACGTCGTGTGGAACAAACTGATTCTCGTAAAAGGGTTAGTACAGAAGAGAAATTTATTTGCAACTGTTATGAAGGATATTGATCAGATCTTCTGGGGAAGTTGTGTTGAATCCCATTACCTATTTTACAAAGCTGTTTGTAACGGTCTAATATGCTCTGATCCAGAATACACTTCGTCACATGGTGGAATCAGTGAAGAACTTCAAACATGAAGCCGTCTGTTTTATTTGAATTCGGGACTTAATAATTTTGACCTTCAGTTTCCTGATGTTCAAATGTCTTGGACAGCGGCAGAACCTATTTACATACTATCACTTCATGAAGAATGAATGCTAGTTTGAATTTGTCAGTTTTCGCGTTATTTGTTTAAGCTAAGACTCTACGAATTAAGTACTAGGTTATGCACCACTGAATCATAAGACTTCACTTCTGTGGTGAGAGCTGGCTGCTAGCCAAAATCGGTAGATAGTAATTTACGTCAATGTGTACGTCCCCAATATTAGTCATGAGAAAAATAAGAACAAAGACTGACTCAACAACCAACCATAGCTGACTTTGCGTAGGCGGATACGATTTTCAGATAGATAATCTGAAATTCAATAAACGGCCACAAAGAGATGAAAGATTAACGTTCAGTGAGAAACCACCAATCAGAAAACTGTGTTTGTTTGCTTACAATAATCTTTAATAATGTACATGAAAATATAAATATCTGCAGATTTCCTAAATAAACGATCTGTTGCCAGGCCCTTGTCTTCTGTGTTACACTACTTGTGGAGTGCGTAACAATGTGATTGTACACTTTTTGGTTATTTATAGAAATTAGACATATTGTACATAACTTTTGTTTAAAACGCTTCTTGTTGAAATACACTTGGCTTCCGTGTACGATTGGAAAATACACTCTGCTGTTGGAGACTTCGTCTTCTCCTTGGTTTCTTCGGCTTACTAGCTCAGCTCTCACAGTGTTGTATCTTTCGGATTTATTGTAGAAGTCCACTACGCTCAACCGAAGACAATTCTACAACCGGGACACAGCAGCTACAACCTACTCCGTCCAAACAATTAACGTCTCCGTGGGTTATATAAATAATTTGTAGCAGAGGACTTAAACTTTATTTCCAAGTAACCCTTTTGTTGATATAACGTGTCGTTGCATTTTTGGTAATATACTGTTACTTAACATTCCATTGACTTGAATTTTATTTCTCATATTTTGTAATACTAGTGAACTCTAACATAAGTCCCCTACAAATTAATTGGTGAGCCCGATAAGAACACGGTTTATTTTGGCATATTCATATTCTCATTTTTGCTGTTTTATATATTTATTGTGATTTTGTGTGTGGTTTATATTTGTATCCTATTTTGCAATAATACCCCCATATTTATCATGTCGTCACCTCAGTCTGGTACATGAAACGGGCAGACAGCTAACAGCGAGACAAATGCCACAATAAATGCCATCACGGATATCCGTTTACCTCCATACGGTTTCGCAGAACCAAGGATTTGGTTTGCGGTAATTGAGCCGTTACTAGACGCACGGGGCATTAAGTCCCAGATAGCCAAATATGGGGCAGTGCTGGCAGAACTCCCTACGTCAGTATTGACAGAAATCAGTGATTTCATCGAAAATCCCCCGACGGAACACCAATTTGATAAACTTAAAGCCCTCCTCATACAACGCACCAGTTTGTCCGATGAGAAAAGAATCCAACACCTACTCACAGGTTGTGAACTAGGCCCACGTAAACCATCCCAGCTGCTCAGGCACATGCGTCAGTTAATCGGACACCATAAAGTAGACGAGGTAGTGCTGAAACAGATGTGGCTGCAACGTTTACCAAGAAATGTCCAGCAAATTTTAATCATCTCAGGAAAGTCTTATGACTTAGACCAACTAAGTGACATGGCAGATAGTATTACGGATGTTTTATCTGATAACACCATAAGTCACATATCATCTGATAGTGCCACACCCACGGTAGACACACCGATACTCGCTGCCATTGCAGACTTAGAGGCAAGGATTGACAAGTTAGAAACTAATAGGTCTGGTCGACAGGTCCGGAGACAGAGTTCACAAAGAAGGTCACCGTCACGACGACGATCCTTCTCACGACAGCGTTCTCACACACCTTCTCGGAATAATAATATATGTTGGTATCACTGGAAGTTTGGACGTCATGCCCTCAAATGTGTAAAACCGTGCAGCTTTAGCGAAGCCAACCAGGCTCAGGGAAACGCCTCAGCCAGACAGTGATGGCGACAGCTGTTACTGGTAAGCAAACAAGTCGCCTCTTTTATGTGAAGGATAAAACTTCAGACACTTTGTTCCTGGTAGACACGGGGGCAGAAGTTAGCGTGATCCCTCCTTCACTATCCAGGCGATCTACACGGACACCCGGAAAACTGTCTCTCCGGGCAGCCAACCACACAACTATACCGACGTATGGAGAGCAATCCCTTATACTGGATCTAGGTTTGCGTCGGCGCTTCACATGGATTTTCATATTAGCCGACGTCGGTCACGCCATCCTAGGAGCTGATTTCTTAACTAATTTCAACCTGCTAGTTGACGTCAAAAATAAAAAGCTGATTGATAACAACACCCAACTACAGATCCACGGAATTATCTCCAACTATTCTGTCTACAATATCAGTATTGAAAGACCAGCGGATTGCACTTTTTCCGCCCTGCTTCATCGTTTCCCTAAAATTCTTAAGCCGTCGTACGACGTCGAGGACGTCCCTCATACAGTGACTCACAAGATAGTTACTACGGGCCAACCAGTTCGTGCTCGCCCTCGTAGATTACCCCCGGAAAAATTAGCAGCAGCCAAGGCAGAGTTTGAACACATGATGCAGCTTGGCATCATCAGACCCTCCAATAGCCCTTGGTCTTCGCCCTTACACATGGTGCCTAAGGCTGATCATGATTGGAGGCCGTGTGGGGATTACCGACACTTAAACAATGCCACCGTTCCTGACCGTTGTCCTATTCCTCATCTTCATGATTTCTCCCTGACACTACACGGAAAAACCATATTTTCTAAGGTAGACCTGGTCAGGGCCTATCACCAAATACCAGTTGCCCAAGAAAATATCGATAAAACGGCCATCATCACACCTTTTGGCCTGTTCGAATTTCTCCGAATGCCATTTGGCCTAAAGAACGCAGCACAATCCTTCCAACGGTTCATGGATCAGGTCACACAAGGTTTGGACTTTGTATTTGTATATATCGATGACGTTTTAATTGCCAGCTCGTCGCCCGAAGAACATACTGATCACCTCACCATCTTATTTCAACGATTTGAGCAATATGGAGTAGTCATTAACCCCAAAAAGTGCATATTCGGTGTCCCCTCTATACCGTTTCTGGGACACCACATAACTGCGAATGGTATTACGCCTACGGAGGAAAAGGTAGAGTCCATCAAAAACTTCCCCGTACCAGATTCACTTAAGAAGGTCAGACGTTTTTTGGGGATGTTTAATTTCTATCGGCGTTTCATTCCTTCGTGTGCCTCCATCGTCCAGCCGTTAACCGACCTCCTTAAAAATGATCCTAAAAAATTTCAGTGGTCAGCTGAAGCCCATGAATCTTTTGGCAACGCAAAAGACGCCTTATCCAAAGTCACTATGCTATCTCATATCAATCCCGAAGCATCGCTTATTTTGTGCACAGATGCCTCCCAAGTAGCTGTAGGGGCAGTATTACAACAAAAGATGAAAGGTGAAGTCACCCCACTCGCATTCTTTTCAAAGAAGCTGGAACCGGCTCAGACACGTTATAGCATTTTTGGGAGAGAATTGTTGGCCATATATCTTGCAGTGAAGCATTTCAGTTACTTACTACAGGGCCGGCACTTCACTATTTTTACTGACCACAAGCCCCTGTGTCATGCTTTCACTACTTCACTCGATAAACACTCCCCTAGAGAAGCCAGACAGTTGGATTATATCTCCCAATTTTCAACCGACATCCAGTACATCAAAGGGGATGCGAACGTGGTAGCCGATTCCCTTTCAAGAGGTGAAATAAACCAGCTTCAAACCGCGGTAGACATCAATCTGGATCGCATGGCTCAATTACAGAGAGATGACGTTGAACTCTAAACCTGCCGCAGAAACTCTTCCTTACAGCTCAAAGAGGTGCCTATCCCCTTATCAGATGCAACCATAGTCTGCGATGTATCTACCGGCACTAACCGTCCATTTGTCCCTCTCAGTTGCCGAAAAGCATTGTTCGACCATTTACATTCTCTTTCTCACCCTGGAGTACGCGCCACAGTCAGACTCATCAGCGAACGCTTCGTGTGGCCTAAAATGAACTCTGACATTCGGAGATGGGCACGCGAATCTCTCCAATGCCAATGCTCCAAAGTACACCGTCACACTATTACGACCCCGAAGCCGTTTGAATTACCCGAAAGGAGATTTCAGCATATCCATATAGATATCGTGGGACCATTGCCAACATCAAGAGGATATACACATATCCTGACAGCGATTGATAGATTTACTCGTTGGGCTATTGCATGCCCCTTAAACGACATATCTGCTGAAAACGTTGCTTTGGTTTTTCTCGACCGTTGGGTGTCAAACTACGGTGTACCAACTACTATTACATCCGACCGCGGTCCTCAATTCCAATCGACACTTTCGCGAACTGACGAGACTCCTGGGAGTGAAGCATATCTCCACGACAGCCTATCATCGGGCAGCGAATGGTCTAGTGGAAAGATTCCACAGACAACTGAAAAGCTCCCTTATGGCACAAAATGATACATCTAAGTGGAGTGAATACTTACCTTTAATTTTACTTGGTATCCGATCTACTATCAAAGAAGATTTAGGATGTACACCGGCTCAACTTGTTTATGGCACCAACCTAACCTTGCCTGGACAGCTAGTCCCCTCAGCCGATTCCACAGACGTGAACATTACCGACTTCACCAACCGATTAACTAGACAAATGCCTCAGCTTCAACCAACAGCACCTCGACAATCTCCCCGACGAGATCAGATCTACAAACTTGCAAATTCGTGTTTGTTCGAGTCGACGCCATCAGAAAAGGATTACAACCTCCATACGAAGGACCATTTCAAGTTATTAAACGTTCAGAAAAACACTTTACGGTGAACAAGAATGGAAAACGAGAGACTGTTTCCATCGATCGCATCAAACCCGCATACACAGACAACGATTTTGAAGCTACATCGGCAACTGCACAATCAAATAATCAAACATCACATTCCACTCCACCGGCACCAAGTCTTATCATCCCTCCATATCAAACACGTAGTGGTCGGCAAATCAGTAAACCGGCTCGCTACGTTCATTTTGAGGACTAATAAAAAAATTATTATTATCTTTTTCGTTTAGACATTATTATCATGACCATTAGTATTTCGTTGTAAACTTTGATGTTACTATCACTATTATTTACATAAGTGTACCTCACCTTTAAAACAGGCATTGTCCTTTTCAGAAACTATTGATCTTCAATCCATATTTTTTTTTCGTTATACATTGAAAATCTATGCTCATGGTTAGTGCAAATTTAAAAGACATGACTTTCTGTTTTAATTTTTTTATTGCTGAACTACTTGTATATGCTTTCAGGCTTTACATGACTCACATAACTTCTTGCGTTTATGCATGTTGTAATATATCCCTATTTTTATCCAAAAATTGTTATTACTATTATTATTTACTTCACAGCTTTACTTAACATTTTCCGATGGTCTCTCCGGACCTCTAGGGGGGGAGCCCTGTGGAGTGCGTAACAATGTGATTGTACACTTTTTGGTTATTTATAGAAATTAGACATATTGTACATAACTTTTGTTTAAAACGCTTCTTGTTGAAATACACTTGGCTTCCGTGTACGATTGGAAAATACACTCTGCTGTTGGAGACTTCGTCTTCTCCTTGGTTTCTTCGGCTTACTAGCTCAGCTCTCACAGTGTTGTATCTTTCGGATTTATTGTAGAAGTCCACTACGCTCAACCGAAGACAATTCTACAACCGGGACACAGCAGCTACAACCTACTCCGTCCAAACAATTAACGTCTCCGTGGGTTATATAAATAATTTGTAGCAGAGGACTTAAACTTTATTTCCAAGTAACCCTTTTGTTGATATAACGTGTCGTTGCATTTTTGGTAATATACTGTTACTTAACATTCCATTGACTTGAATTTTATTTCTCATATTTTGTAATACTAGTGAACTCTAACATAAGTCCCCTACATACTACCTTATATCTAAGTATTTCCATCTTACAATTATTGCTCAAGGAATTTGTATGCCAGTAAATAAAATGGGCATACAAACGGTCTACGTCTTGTTTAACAGCTCAACGATGATGAAATGCTGATGTGCACTACAGACGAATGGAGAGCTCAGAAATTAGTAATCTTAACCTAATCAACAATAACATTTCGTCTGACATTGCAACTGTTAATGAAACGAGTAAGACTGTGGAGATGTTGGACAGAATAACTTAGGCAGCCCCGTCTAAACCTGTGGTACAGTCGGCAACCAAACATCCGAACACGCAAAAAAGGTGAAACTAAGTTAAGTAGTAGTTGCTGACAGTCCAACGCTATTGACGCCTTACTATGGTTGTGAGAAATCACCAATTAGATTAACTAGCACACCAGTTGTCGTGGAGGCGTCTGAGATACATTCATCATATAGATGCGCGAAATAGTTGAGACGCCAAGTGACACAGTACTTCTGTGCACATTTCTCCATAGTCTGGTTTGAAAGTGACCGTCAAAAGGCCATCATTGCTATTTTTGAGGTGATTAACGCTTGACTTCCATATTTAAACCTCGATTCCATATGTTTACTGGTATAAAAGAAGGCTGAAAAATGGCTCGAATAGTCACACGATTGGTTTAAACCATATAAGCCTCAACAAGAAGTATATTTTTAATTGTGTACCTATTTTGGTTTCACACAAATCAAGCCGGTGAAAGATGTAGGGGGATTATGTTAGAGTTCACTAGTATTACAAAATATGAGAAATAAAATTCAAGTCAATGGAATGTTAAGTAACAGTATATTACCAAAAATGCAACGACACGTTATATCAACAAAAGGGTTACTTGGAAATAAAGTTTAAGTCCTCTGCTACAAATTATTTATATAACCCACGGAGACGTTAATTGTTTGGACGGAGTAGGTTGTAGCTGCTGTGTCCCGGTTGTAGAATTGTCTTCGGTTGAGCGTAGTGGACTTCTACAATAAATCCGAAAGATACAACACTGTGAGAGCTGAGCTAGTAAGCCGAAGAAACCAAGGAGAAGACGAAGTCTCCAACAGCAGAGTGTATTTTCCAATCGTACACGGAAGCCAAGTGTATTTCAACAAGAAGCGTTTTAAACAAAAGTTATGTACAATATGTCTAATTTCTATAAATAACCAAAAAGTGTACAATCACATTGTTACGCACTCCACAGGGCTCCCCCCCTAGAGGTCCGGAGAGACCATCGGAAAATGTTAAGTAAAGCTGTGAAGTAAATAATAATAGTAATAACAATTTTTGGATAAAAATAGGGATATATTACAACATGCATAAACGCAAGAAGTTATGTGAGTCATGTAAAGCCTGAAAGCATATACAAGTAGTTCAGCAATAAAAAAATTAAAACAGAAAGTCATGTCTTTTAAATTTGCACTAACCATGAGCATAGATTTTCAATGTATAACGAAAAAAAAATATGGATTGAAGATCAATAGTTTCTGAAAAGGACAATGCCTGTTTTAAAGGTGAGGTACACTTATGTAAATAATAGTGATAGTAACATCAAAGTTTACAACGAAATACTAATGGTCATGATAATAATGTCTAAACGAAAAAGATAATAATAATTTTTTTATTAGTCCTCAAAATGAACGTAGCGAGCCGGTTTACTGATTTGCCGACCACTACGTGTTTGATATGGAGGGATGATAAGACTTGGTGCCGGTGGAGTGGAATGTGATGTTTGATTATTTGATTGTGCAGTTGCCGATGTAGCTTCAAAATCGTTGTCTGTGTATGCGGGTTTGATGCGATCGATGGAAACAGTCTCTCGTTTTCCATTCTTGTTCACCGTAAAGTGTTTTTCTGAACGTTTAATAACTTGAAATGGTCCTTCGTATGGAGGTTGTAATCCTTTTCTGATGGCGTCGACTCGAACAAACACGAATTTGCAAGTTTGTAGATCTGATCTCGTCGGGGAGATTGTCGAGGTGCTGTTGGTTGAAGCTGAGGCATTTGTCTAGTTAATCGGTTGGTGAAGTCGGTAATGTTCACGTCTGTGGAATCGGCTGAGGGGACTAGCTGTCCAGGCAAGGTTAGGTTGGTGCCATAAACAAGTTGAGCCGGTGTACATCCTAAATCTTCTTTGATAGTAGATCGGATACCAAGTAAAATTAAAGGTAAGTATTCACTCCACTTAGATGTATCATTTTGTGCCATAAGGGAGCTTTTCAGTTGTCTGTGGAATCTTTCCACTAGACCATTCGCTGCCCGATGATAGGCTGTCGTGGAGATATGCTTCACTCCCAGGAGTCTCGTCAGTTCGCGAAAGTGTGTCGATTGGAATTGAGGACCGCGGTCGGATGTAATAGTAGTTGGTACACCGTAGTTTGACACCCAACGGTCGAGAAAAACCAAAGCAACGTTTTCAGCAGATATGTCGTTTAAGGGGCATGCAATAGCCCAACGAGTAAATCTATCAATCGCTGTCAGGATATGTGTATATCCTCTTGATGTTGGCAATGGTCCCACGATATCTATATGGATATGCTGAAATCTCCTTTCGGGTAATTCAAACGGCTTCGGGGTCGTAATAGTGTGACGGTGTACTTTGGAGCATTGGCATTGGAGAGATTCGCGTGCCCATCTCCGAATGTCAGAGTTCATTTTAGGCCACACGAAGCGTTCGCTGATGAGTCTGACTGTGGCGCGTACTCCAGGGTGAGAAAGAGAATGTAAATGGTCGAACAATGCTTTTCGGCAACTGAGAGGGACAAATGGACGGTTAGTGCCGGTAGATACATCGCAGACTATGGTTGCATCTGATAAGGGGATAGGCACCTCTTTGAGCTGTAAGGAAGAGTTTCTGCGGCAGGTTTAGAGTTCAACGTCATCTCTCTGTAATTGAGCCATGCGATCCAGATTGATGTCTACCGCGGTTTGAAGCTGGTTTATTTCACCTCTTGAAAGGGAATCGGCTACCACGTTCGCATCCCCTTTGATGTACTGGATGTCGGTTGAAAATTGGGAGATATAATCCAACTGTCTGGCTTCTCTAAGGGAGTGTTTATCGAGTGAAGTAGTGAAAGCATGACACAGGGGCTTGTGGTCAGTAAAAATAGTGAAGTGCCGGCCCTGTAGTAAGTAACTGAAATGCTTCACTGCAAGATATATGGCCAACAATTCTCTCCCAAAAATGCTATAACGTGTCTGAGCCGGTTCCAGCTTCTTTGAAAAGAATGCGAGTGGGGTGACTTCACCTTTCATCTTTTGTTGTAATACTGCCCCTACAGCTACTTGGGAGGCATCTGTGCACAAAATAAGCGATGCTTCGGGATTGATATGAGATAGCATAGTGACTTTGGATAAGGCGTCTTTTGCGTTGCCAAAAGATTCATGGGCTTCAGCTGACCACTGAAATTTTTTAGGATCATTTTTAAGGAGGTCGGTTAACGGCTGGACGATGGAGGCACACGAAGGAATAAAACGCCGATAGAAATTAAACATCCCCAAAAAACGTCTGACCTTCTTAAGTGAATCTGGTACGGGGAAGTTTTTGATGGACTCTACCTTTTCCTCCGTAGGCGTAATACCATTCGCAGTTATGTGGTGTCCCAGAAACGGTATAGAGGGGACACCGAATATGCACTTTTTGGGGTTAATGACTACTCCATATTGCTCAAATCGTTGAAATAAGATGGTGAGGTGATCAGTATGTTCTTCGGGCGACGAGCTGGCAATTAAAACGTCATCGATATATACAAATACAAAGTCCAAACCTTGTGTGACCTGATCCATGAACCGTTGGAAGGATTGTGCTGCGTTCTTTAGGCCAAATGGCATTCGGAGAAATTCGAACAGGCCAAAAGGTGTGATGATGGCCGTTTTATCGATATTTTCTTGGGCAACTGGTATTTGGTGATAGGCCCTGACCAGGTCTACCTTAGAAAATATGGTTTTTCCGTGTAGTGTCAGGGAGAAATCATGAAGATGAGGAATAGGACAACGGTCAGGAACGGTGGCATTGTTTAAGTGTCGGTAATCCCCACACGGCCTCCAATCATGATCAGCCTTAGGCACCATGTGTAAGGGCGAAGACCAAGGGCTATTGGAGGGTCTGATGATGCCGAGCTGCATCATGTGTTCAAACTCTGCCTTGGCTGCTGCTAATTTTTCCGGGGGTAATCTACGAGGGCGAGCACGAACTGGTTGGCCCGTAGTAACTATCTTGTGAGTCACTGTATGAGGGACGTCCTCGACGTCGTACGACGGCTTAAGAATTTTAGGGAAACGATGAAGCAGGGCGGAAAAAGTGCAATCCGCTGGTCTTTCAATACTGATATTGTAGACAGAATAGTTGGAGATAATTCCGTGGATCTGTAGTTGGGTGTTGTTATCAATCAGCTTTTTATTTTTGACGTCAACTAACAGGTTGAAATTAGTTAAGAAATCAGCTCCTAGGATGGCGTGACCGACGTCGGCTAATATGAAAATCCATGTGAACCGCCGACGCAAACCTAGATCCAGTATAAGGGATTGCTCTCCATACGTCGGTATAGTTGTGTGGTTGGCTGCCCGGAGAGACAGTTTTCCGGGTGTCCGTGTAGATCGCCTGGATAGTGAAGGAGGGATCACGCTAACTTCTGCCCCCGTGTCTACCAGGAACAAAGTGTCTGAAGTTTTATCCTTCACATAAAAGAGGCGACTTGTTTGCTTACCAGTAACAGCTGTCGCCATCACTGTCTGGCTGAGGCGTTTCCCTGAGCCTGGTTGGCTTCGCTAAAGCTGCACGGTTTTACACATTTGAGGGCATGACGTCCAAACTTCCAGTGATACCAACATATATTATTATTCCGAGAAGGTGTGTGAGAACGCTGTCGTGAGAAGGATCGTCGTCGTGACGGTGACCTTCTTTGTGAACTCTGTCTCCGGACCTGTCGACCAGACCTATTAGTTTCTAACTTGTCAATCCTTGCCTCTAAGTCTGCAATGGCAGCGAGTATCGGTGTGTCTACCGTGGGTGTGGCACTATCAGATGATATGTGACTTATGGTGTTATCAGATAAAACATCCGTAATACTATCTGCCATGTCACTTAGTTGGTCTAAGTCATAAGACTTTCCTGAGATGATTAAAATTTGCTGGACATTTCTTGGTAAACGTTGCAGCCACATCTGTTTCAGCACTACCTCGTCTACTTTATGGTGTCCGATTAACTGACGCATGTGCCTGAGCAGCTGGGATGGTTTACGTGGGCCTAGTTCACAACCTGTGAGTAGTTGTTGGATTCTTTTCTCATCGGACAAACTGGTGCGTTGTATGAGGAGGGCTTTAAGTTTATCAAATTGGTGTTCCGTCGGGGGATTTTCGATGAAATCACTGATTTCTGTCAATACTGACGTAGGGAGTTCTGCCAGCACTGCCCCATATTTGGCTATCTGGGACTTAATGCCCCGTGCGTCTAGTAACGGCTCAATTACCGCAAACCAAATCCTTGGTTCTGCGAAACCGTATGGAGGTAAACGGATATCCGTGATGGCATTTATTGTGGCATTTGTCTCGCTGTTAGCTGTCTGCCCGTTTCATGTACCAGACTGAGGTGACGACATGATAAATATGGGGGTATTATTGCAAAATAGGACACAAATATAAACCACACACAAAATCACAATAAATATATAAAACAGCAAAAATGAGAATATGAATATGCCAAAATAAACCGTGTTCTTATCGGGCTCACCAATTAATTTGTAGGGGACTTATGTTAGAGTTCACTAGTATTACAAAATATGAGAAATAAAATTCAAGTCAATGGAATGTTAAGTAACAGTATATTACCAAAAATGCAACGACACGTTATATCAACAAAAGGGTTACTTGGAAATAAAGTTAAAGTCCTCTGCTACAAATTATTTATATAACCCATGGAGACGTTAATTGTTTGGACGGAGTAGGTTGTAGCTGCTGTGTCCCGGTTGTAGAATTGTCTTCGGTTGAGCGTAGTGGACTTCTACAATAAATCCGAAAGATACAACACGGTGAGAGCTGAGCTAGTAAGCCGAAGAAACCAAGGAGAAGACGAAGTCTCCAACAGCAGAGTGTATTTTCCAATCGTACACGGAAGCCAAGTGTATTTCAACAAGAAGCGTTTTAAACAAAAGTTATGTACAATATGTCTAATTTCTACAAATAACCAAAAAGTGTACAATCACATTGTTACGCACTCCACAAAGATGACAACGGAAATTCACTCACCAAAGAAGTGGAGGAAAGGAAACACTGGGCTGAACACTTCAAAAGACTCCTAAATCGACCACCACCGACAACGCGCCCAACAATACCAACAACGGAGACACCAACCCCCCGACGAAATCAGAAGTCCTGAAGGCAATCAAGATGCTAAAAGCTAGAAAAGCATCAGGACCAGATGGAATCCCAGCAGAAGCGTTGAAAATGAACCCAGAGACGACAGCGGACTTGATGACGCCACTACTGGAGAAGGTGTGGAAAGAAGGCAAAGTACCTGAAGATTGGAAGAATGGATACTTATTCAAAATACCAAAGAAAGGAGACTTAAGTCAATGCAAGAACTGGCGCGGAATTATGCTCCTGTCCATCGCAAGCGAAATACTAAGTCACATCATCCTGGAGAGAATCAAACATGCCCTGGATGAAAAACTCCGACCGGAACAGGCTGGATTCCGGAGAAACATTCATGCATTGACCAGATCGCCACATTACGGATCATCATTGAACAAAGCCTGGAATGGCAGTCACCTCTCTATCTCAACTTCATCGACTTCGAAAAGGACTTTGACAGCGTCGATCGAGAGGTGATTTGGAAACTACTTCGCTACTACGGGGTGCCACCGACAATTATACATCTCATCCAACAGCTATACGACAATGCTGCATGCCAAGTAATCCACAACGGGAAACTTACGGAATCCTTGGAAGTGAGGACAGGAGTAAGACAAGGCTGCCTACTATCGCCAATGATTTTCCTGATTGCAGTAGACTGGATAATGCGACAGACAGTGGGCAATGAGGAAACAGGAATAAAATGGACTCACACAAAATACTTGGAGGATCTGGACTTCGCCGACGATATATGTCTGATTCCCCACAAACTGGAAGATATGCAAGTGAAAAGCCACAAGTTGGCAGAAGAAGCAACAAAGATAGGACTTCAGGTGAACATAGAGAAGACAGAGGTGATGAAGATTCCCGAGCAACACCATCAACAGCAACAACAGACAACAATCAGCATAAATGGGAGGAACGTGGAAGAAACAACCTCTTTTGCCTACCTGGGAAGCATCGTTTCAACTACAGGCGGAACTGATGAGGATATCAAAGCAAGGATCGGAAAAGCAAGACAAGCTTTCACTACTCTCAAGTCTGTGTGGAGGTCAACAACACTCAGCATCAAAAATAAGATCCGGATTTTCAACTCCAATGTGAAGTCAGTGCTACTATACGGATCGGAGACTTGGCGCGTCATAAAGACCATCTCAAACAAACTACAGACCTTCATTAACAGTTGTCTTCGCTCAATACTCAAGATCAGATGACAGGCCAGAAAAGATCAGCAACAGGGATCTCTGGGAGCGAACCAACTAGGAAACGATTGTGCAGCAAATATGCAGGAAGAAATGGAAGTGGATTGGCCATACTCTTAGAAAACCATCAAGTGACATCACTAGACAAGCCCTTGAGTGGAACCCGAACGGGAAGAGGCGAGTTGGTCGTACAAGGGTGACTTGGAGGAGGTCATGTGAAGAGATGAAAACGTGTGGGCAGACATGGAGCCAGGTGAAGACTCTAGCAGAGAACCGAACTCAATGGAGAAGCACGGCTGAAGGCCTATTTTCCTCTAGGAATTAAAGGATACAATAATAATAATAATCATACCTATTTTATTTTAAGAAGTTGAACGCATTACAACTGACCCTCGTTTATACACAGAACACACATTATTGTGTTGTTTCGGTCGAAGACCCTAACAAAAGATAATCCTCTAAACACCTGAGAAAAAAGGGAGAATATTTGGCCCGTGCTTTATCTGTCAAAAATAAGATGATGGTGCACAAATCGCCTGCACATATTTCCAGCTGAAGGATACAGAGTGAAATGTGTTGACCGCTCCAGTTATATGAGAACTTCTATCAATCCTAATGGACTATAGGCTGACGAAATCTTAACGCGTATACAAAAGACTTGGTTGTCATCCGTCACTCTGACCTATCTTTGGCATATTATGCGGCTACCTATCTTAGGGTGTGTCGGTCGGTCGGTTTTCGACATAGAACTTTGCACATATGTGCGGCAGTTCAAGTCGCCACACTCCCTCCATGTAGCACACAAAGGAATAGAAGAAAGTAGGAGAAATGCATAATATAGACAGTAAACAGAGGTGTGAGACAAAGAAATAGTAATAACGAAGAACAAAACAGTTTCATTGGGTGTGTACAGCACGATTGTGGCCGCTTAACGAAAAATACAAGGAATAATACGGTTTTGATTATGAATATCTTCACTCATTTGTTTTCTATATACCTAATGATTATTTATTATAATTATGTTATTCCTTTACGTTCCCAGTGGAACATAGGGCTTCAAGCTAGAGGCTTGAAGTTTTGGTAGCAGTGGTGTTTATTTTTACGGGGTGGGGTTGCTAGCCTTATGCCCAACCTTACCTCTTTACCACCCTTATTACTGCCTCAGTGATGTAAAGGAGTGTGTCGGCCGGGGATCGAACCCGGAACCACATGCGTGGTCGGCGAGCATTCTACCGTTGTGCCATCGACGCACAGCGATATGACGAATATAAATGCAGTAAGGTGTTGAGTGCAAATAAGGAGCGAAAGTTCATCGATGAGGTTGTGAAGCCTCATCAACTTAGATAACTAGATCATGTGTTACACAAGCCATGCCATAAATATGATACGAGTAACATATATGATAGATAAATATCATTTGAAAAGTGATTTCATTTACATACGCAAAAACAGAATAAACATCACAACAACAGATTCGGACCAATATTTGTAAGCCCACGGTGTGGGTAAATATATGTCGAAAATCGAAGATATTTCAATCATGATTTACATCACCTAATTAATTGTGTCTGTTGTTTTCAGTCATATAAATTTCTTGCTTAAATCCAAAAGATAACCGAAATCGGTAGTGAGCGTCCATAGGATTTATTGTTCAAATAAATTATTGATTATTTAAGACCTGTGTCATATTTTTCATACTTTTTATTTTCATTCTAAGGTCTACTACAACTTTTTATACTGATAATTTTATTTACTTTGCTCTTTTCTGGCTAACTTCTATCTTGATGTGAAAAACGGGATGACAAACCAATAAGAGATTAGGTTACGTCCAGTATCAACTTCGTTCTAACTTGCTTAATTTTTCCAAAAAACACAAGCGCCAGTTTTATTTTTACATTATTTTATTTTGTAAACAATTAAGATTTGCGAACAGACTCTTTTATAGAAAAAATAAACAACAATTCTACCTAAATATATCAACCTACGTGGACATCTAATCCTGTCGTCAAATAAATATTCTTGACGTTTGACTCTGAACCGACCACAACTTCACAAAAGTGCGAAAAGTTTTCAATCTTGCATGAATTTCATGAAATTAGGAATCATATGTACTTGAAAACTATTTCTGATGTATGGGTCTTCAACCCAAATTTCGCTAACCGAACCATCTTCAAGAAATCTTCCGAAAATCCTTTTGTAGCCATAACCGGTAGCACCTTCTTCTATTGTAATCTGCTCATGATACTTTCCAGCTATTAGGGTTTGAGCAAGATGTTAAATTTAACAAACTTGCCGTCTCGCTTCTAATTTTATCTTTCAACTTTTCTGCATGTGACATATATTCAGATATTTTCTGTTTAAGTCTTTCCTTGAATTGCAACTCTAAACACCATTAAACACGTATAAAAGAATTACGCGTGTTTCCAGATAGGGATCGAAGGGCTTTGATAAACAAGCCAATACTTTCTTGGTAGCACACAAAACTTTCTGTTAGCTTTAACTGTTTTTCAAGTTCTATAGCCCGCAACATAACAGTTGAGCCTGCCTCTATGAGTGGGTGTGTAGCCATCTAAAATATTCAAAAAAAGGTTTTGAGAGTATTTACCAGTAATCTCACTGAATACAGAGAATACTTCACATCATGCCGAGCATATTATTAACTGATAGAATTAAACAAATCCAATTATATTCGAAAGTCAATGTAAGCTGCATACTCATGTCAAGGATATTAACGTTAGCTTGACTATTTGAACAGGAACTTAATGGATATCATTATATACGCACGCAAGATTTTACACATATTTCTCAAATTCTCAGGTCATGGGTATAATTACTGTTTGTCTGCAAGGACAACTGATGTTAAATGTCATTCCGCATACTTTAAACTAATCTCTACTTTATGTCATATACACTAGTTGACAAGGTGTGCAGTATATGAAGGACAATTATTTTAAGCTAATATTTACCGGTACATTGTGACTCATGGAGTATAACAAATCATGGAACTTAAGAGCTTGAGATGACAGCAAATACAGTTGACGATAAAAAACTGTTGACTATCATATTTTAACTTACTTTTGCCAACTCCATAAGGTATTTAAAGGTAACATTCTTACTAACGCAACACTTTTGTTTACGCAGCTTAAATATCCCAATTGACTCATATGAAAAAGAGGCGTTAAGAGAAAAGACTTTTCGGCGAATTCACCCAAATAGCTGTACAATCGCATTTATACAATTATTTTGTGTTTGTGTGTGTACACGAGGTTTGTCAAGATTAGGTTATTAATCAGGTAATACAAGAATGATCAAATATAGAAACAAGATTGATTAGACAACAACTAAAGTAAGAGTGAGTTATTGAGTTAGATGACGTAATATAATTGACTAAAATGTTTCAATTTAGGTCAGGATAGCAACAGAGGTAATTACAGGTAGAGACTAAGTAGAGGTGGGGTAGGGAATAATGCCATTTAAATTAGAACTAAAATCGAGCAAATAAATTGGATGACGTAGCATAAATGACAAGAAATTGAGCGTTGGTCAAGTCAGTAACAGTGGTAATGAGGTGTAGAAATTAAATCGGGTTGAGGTAGAGAACAGGAAGGTTGAAAATGTTACAATTGAAAAGACAAAATAATACTAATGAACAGACAGAAGAAAAAAAGTAGAATTTACCTGCCAGGTATTAAGATAGATTACGTTCATTGCAAGTGTAGTGATTGAACGAACTTCTTCTGTATGCAGAGTTCAGGACTTAGCAAGTGAATCGCCATCGCTTCTGCAGTTTGAAAAAGTCTGATTCGTACACTTCTAGGAAGACTGCTTCGTATTCTGTAGACGACGTTGAATTTTGTTTGGGATGTAGCTTGGTGTCCGGAATCTATCAGATGTTCTAAGATAGAGCTGCGGGGGCATCGTTTTTCTCCTTTGTAAAACCATGCTGGTAAGTGTTCGGTGATACGTTTGGAAACCGAACGCTGGGTACGGCCGACATACCTGGATCCACACGGGCAGGTGAATCGGTAGATACACATTGATGAGGCCAGCCAGAAAAGTACGTATTCAACCTCTCAAATATCATTGTCTACTATTCAACTAGAGGTACTATCTCTAGGCCCAAAATTCTGCGTAAAACCACTAAGTATTCACAAGCTACAATGCCAGGTTCAGTTCAAAAATCTGATAAACCAAACTTACGATCTCACACCTGCATCAGATGAAAGCCTGCAACAATTCAATGCATCAATCCTCGACTGTTGTCACAAGCTCATAAATACTAAACACAACGGAAGGTCCATTTTAACAGAGGCATTATAAGGAGCTGAAAGAACTTATGAAAAACGAACAGATTATGGTATTACGTCCTGATAAAGGCGGGGGAATCGCAATCATGAATCGCGAGGAATATATCAGTAAAATGCTGACCATACTATCCGATAAATGCAAGTTCACAAAACCGATCAATGAGAAAAATATGACTGAACAGACCGAACAAAAGCTAACGGACAGCCTTCGTAAACTAAACACTGAATCTTTCATCAGCAACGGAAGGTTCGAATCCCTAAAACCATCTGGCTCAAATATACCACGACTTTACAGACTCCCGAAAGTACACAAGAAGGGTACCCCTCTTCGATCGATCCTCAACATGACCAATTCGCCTTATCACCGGACAGCCCAATGGTTAGCAGATCTACTAGAACCAATCAGAAGACAAGTTTCCTGCCACACAGTTCGAGATTTACTCGACTTTATCGACTCAGTCGAAAACGTCAATGTACTCAGCAAGACTATGATTTCATTAGACGTCATGTCATTGTTCACTAACGTCCCACTGACTGAAATAATATGCTAAATATGAGAACTTATTCACTCAAAGGGAATAAACATCGGTATACGCACCGAGCGTCTTAAAGAACTCATACTGAGATGTACTTTGAATGTTCAATTCAATTAACAACGAAATATATCGCCAAAAGGATGGTATAGCTATGGGCTCACCACTAGGCCCATTGCTTGCAGATTTCTTCATGGCTAAACTCGAAACACATGCCTAAAGAAAATGATCGATACCTTCGAATTCTACACGAGATACGTCGACGACACTTTCATTATCGTCAACAATGAAGAAAATCTAGACGACATCTTAAATTCTTTCAACAACTGCCACCCCGCGATTCAGTTTACGTTAGAGAAAGTCTAACTCCAAAATATCCTTTCTCGATGTTCAACTAACAAGACGACAACAAGACGGAACACTGAAAAGATCTACCTACAGAAAGTCGACTTGGAACGGACAGTTTACTAACTTTCACAGTTAGGTAGACCTTTATACATCTATACACCAAACCTGATCCGTTAATTCACCTACAGAGTTCGCACAATCTGCACCCCGGATACCATAGAAGACCAACTAGACGAGAATTGTTATCCAGTAAGATTTATTGCAAAATCCATGAATGCCAGATCGCAAAAGCCACCCATGCTTAGCGTCCCGAAAAAGATCTACACGAACCTTCAATTCAATGGAGATTCATCTGTGGAAACACTGAAAAACCTACTGTCCCATTCACTTAAGAAAACCTTCGTAGCTGAACTACGATTAACCTTCTCCACAAAACCTATGATTCGTATAGACGTGAAGGATAAGCTACCACTCCTGGCCTCATCAGTGTGTATCTACCAATTCACCTGCCCGTGTGGATCCAGGTATGTCGGCCGTACCCAGCGTTCGGTTTCCAAACGTATCACCGAACACTTACCAGCATGGTTTTACAAAGGAGAAAAACGATGCCCCCGCAGCTCTATCTTAGAACATCTGATAGATTCCGGACACCAAGCTACATCCCAAACAAAATTCAACGTCGTCTACAGAATACGAAGCAGTCTTCCTAGAAGTGTACGAATCAGACTTTTTCAAACTGCAGAAGCGATGGCGATTCACTTGCTAAGTCCTGAACTCTGCATACAGAAGAAGTTCGTTCAATCACTACACTTGCAATGAACGTAATCTATCTTAATACCTGGCAGGTAAATTCTACTTTTTTTCTTCTGTCTGTTCATTAGTATTATTTTGTCTTTTCAATTGTAACATTTTCAACCTTCCTGTTCTCTACCTCAACCCGATTTAATTTCTACACCTCATTACCACTGTTACTGACTTGACCAACGCTCAATTTCTTGTCATTTATGCTACGTCATCCAATTTATTTGCTCGATTTTAGTTCTAATTTAAATGGCATTATTCCCTACCCCACCTCTACTTAGTCTCTACCTGTAATTACCTCTGTTGCTATCCTGACCTAAATTGAAACATTTTAGTCAATTATATTACGTCATCTAACTCAATAACTCACTCTTACTTTAGTTGTTGTCTAATCAATCTTGTTTCTATATTTGATCATTCTTGTATTACCTGATTAATAACCTAATCTTGACAAACCTCGTGTACACACACAAACACAAAATAATTGTATAAATGCGATTGTACAGCTATTTGGGTGAATTCGCCGAAAAGTCTCTTCTCTGGACGTCTTCACTTTTGTTTACGTTAATGCTCCTCGTAATCTGTCATAAATACATACATATTAGGTGTAGGATAAATACAGTCAACGACGAAAGATTTTGATTATAGGCGATGAATTTAGTATATATATATATATATATATATATACTAAATTTTAAGGAGTTGTGCCAAAAATTTCTTCAAAACAATACATGGCCGATACATACAAAATTCCTGGAAAGGGGAAGTTGAAGTATTGATGACGGTAAATAAGATGGTATGGAAAGGAAACTAACTATACTGTGTTCAGTCAGAAGCGCTTTGTCGTCAACTAATGACTATAATATACTCGTGATCAATTTAAGAAATCTTAAGTCGTCTAACAGCATCGTTTCAAATACAGCGGACACAGATGAGGATGTCGAGACTAGACATGATTGGTAAGGAAAGCCAGACGGGTGCTGATTACTTTAAAGTCACTGTGCGTCGGTGGCACAGTGGTTAGGACTCTCGCCGACCATGCACATGGTCTGGGGTTCGATCCCCTGCCGGCGCACACCCGATATCTATGGTATGCCTGAATTTGGGCAACCGATATCCATGCTGAAAATTCCATACTTGTACTGAAAATACGGTGTGGAATCAAGCTGTAAATCAAAATAAAAAAATAAATAAAAATATCTAACAGTCAGCACAAAGAACAACACTCGAATTTTCAAGTACCACGTCAGTGCTTTAATGCTGTTTCAAAAAGTGACGAGCACTCCACTGAAAGCATTTATCAACACCTACCTTTACTCGATGAAACGGACGATTAGATGAGCGGAAACCGTAACCTACAGTGAGCTTTGGCAAAGAAATTGCTGAAAACCTAATGACCAAAAAATATGATGAAGGAAGTGGATATGAATTGGACATACCCTGGGAAGACCGTTGAGTGAAATTACACACCAGGTAGTCCGTCAAACAGTAGGAGAGATGTTTGTTTCCCGACAGTAACATGGATAAAACAATGTGAAAGAGAACAAAAAGACGTAGGTATTTGTTGAGACAGATGAAAGTGAGTGCAGAGAAGGGAGATGTCCTGCTGAAGCCCTACGTCCCAATGGGAATACAAGGAACGAATAGTAATAATACTTGATTAGGATTATTTATTTTCCAATAGAATTAGAATACCTGCGTTGCAACTAATTTTACTACGAAAATTCACTGACTACACAGAATGAGTTTCCAACTAACCAGAAACAACAACATTCACCACAGAGATTTCCAGTGACCATTTTTCTTGCATAAAATAAATATCTCTTTAATCGTAAATATTTTTTAATAAACTTGCAACTCAACCCCAAAATCTAAACTCTTAACATAATAATCAGAATACACATCTCCTTGGGAAGCACTAACTCCAGACACAGTTCAGGCATTTCGAAAACACGTCGGGCGCACTACAGGAGCTTTGAAAACTTCGGGAAGATTATTCCCACACTCACACGTGTGTTCGACGTTTTATGATGCACTTTTGCCCGATGTTTCACCAGTGCTCCCGACATTTCTGCTGTCCTTCACAGCTCTGAATGACGTCATTGGGAGTTCTTAAGCTAGCTTGACTTAAGTAAAACAGATAGTGGGCAAATTGAGGTTATGTTCCTAGGGAAATTCATCATGATGCAACATCACCCTAACCCCCAAAATTATCCCCTAATTACTCGACATAGAAGAACTCCTTCTCCTTGTGTTCCCAAAACAGATGAATATGAAAGACAGGCTAACAGTGAAGAGAAACTAGAGCGGTTACCAAATGAAATTAAACAATCTTCCTTATTATTTGAGGACGATATTAAGACATGGAAAACTGTAAATAGTAACGATAATAGGTTGGTACTACAAAACGATTTAGATAAATTATGTTAATGGACTAACCTCTAGAGCCTGGGAATTAATCCCCCAAAAGCGCGGTAATGCATCTAGGTCAGAGGTCTTACACGTCGCACTCCAGAACTGCCAGATGTTAAGGGACAAAAGGACTTAGGAATTGTTGTAAGTCGTGACTTAAAAAGACAGCAAATTACAATGGAGCTGCAGCCAAGGCTTTTCGAATGCTATGGGCACTTCGAAGGCTTTCCAAACGATTACACGAGCGCATGTTCCAGGTACTCTATGCAACATATGCCAGACCTCATGTAGAATACTGCATACAAGTGGCGAGTCCATGCTTCAAGAAGGAGGCACATATCCTGGAAAGAGTATAGAGGGTAGGAACCAAATTAGTTAGTGGTATCTCACACCTTCCTTATGATAAGAGGACAGAGCACCTAAATCTCTTACCAATATCATACCAAAGGAGGAGAGGCGACTTAATTTTGGCATACTGTATATTAAAGGGTGGTTTGGGGATTAGCCTTTCAAATCTGTTCTCTCCCTCTAGGATATATTTATGAGGCCACCACAAGAAGGTGCTCAAACAGAGGTCGAATAATTACGTGTGGAATTTTGATTCTCTCGCAGAGTGGTCAACGGCTGAAACTCCTTACCTGATTCAGTAGTAACAGCTCCATTGGTGAACGCTTTCAAAGAGAAGTTAGATCTCTGCAAGGATTAACATAAGCAACAAGAGCTTTCTACCTTTATAATCTGAATCTGTATCCAGATAAGAAAAACCTTAGAACTCCAGGCTTATTCAGATCGTATACTAAACAAAACACAAAACAATAGCGATGAATATACCTTCTTACATATACCGACAGCTCAGCAACAGTAAAGTCGAATTACCTTGAATCTACCAATAATATTCTTCTAGGTGAAAAGTGACAATTATTTTTTTTTAAATGGTATAAGACATATATTAAGTAAAACTGAATTATACAGGGGATGTATCTCTAAGATGCCGTAAATACTGGTCCCAGTTTATCATAGGAGCCCAAGCTTACAACAATTCTAAACTTATTCTAACGTGCTCTTCGATAATGCCTTTTTATGGTAAATGAATATTTTATCTACCCACTGTGTTCTGAAATAATGCTGGTCGTGTTTAAAAAGAGAGCTGGTTGCTGAATTAAGTCTTTTCGTTCTCAAGTAACGCTAGCCCGTACTTAATATGTCCTGTGAGGGCTGTAACAACGCTGATAAGCAAACCCATTAAGTTTTGATCTACTCCTGAAAATGCCTAGAAAAAGAACACAGTGCTGAATTAGTGCCAGTCATGCTGAAAACCAGCACTGAGTTCTAGTCCAATATCCAATATCCTGATTACGAGCTAGTATAAACCAGTGATTTCTTTGAGCTCGCTTCTTGATTGTAAGGTAGAGGTTCCAGATCTTCGGTGAAATGCGTAGTAAGTCCCGCCACTCGACTGCTTTAGCTCTGGTAGACTCCAAGAGGAGTGGTGCGAGGATTGGTCAAGATTGTGGTTTGTAGTGTGCAGTATGTTAGGACTCAGCTGCTGCCGTGAGTGGAGTTTGACCTAACACCCGTTGGTCATTCGGTGTAGTCATAAAAGTAGAATAGTAATAATAATAATAATAGGTTGTAGTGTAGATAATATAGGTTGAGATAAGTCAAATAATAAAGGTGACGAAAGAAAAGATAGAGTAGTCGGTACAGCGAGAGAAGACAGAACGGGTCGTGGGGATTTAGCTTGTATGCTTATCCATTGACAGTGTGGTTTCAAATTTTAAGAGGATAAGCCATTGAGACACAAACCATGCATTTCCGCATGATTGTCCAGCTTCCGCTTAAAAGTTTCCACAGATGGAGCTGTAGTTACGGCCGCCGGTAAAGCGTTCCAGAGACGGCAAACTCGAAGCGAGAAGAAATGTGAACGCACTCGAGTCTTTGGTCTCTGGTGTGGTATCGTTAGCGGGTTAACTCGTGGAAGCCTATAATCACTTGATGGCAGGATGCTTTTATCAGGGTGGGCCTGGTCATTTAAGATCTGTGCCATTAAAGAATCCATTTCAGAACAGATTCAGAATTTACTCACTATAGAATGTTAGAATTATTTCAGAATTAGTGAGATTTAATTCAGCATTATAGTAAGCTTGGGAGTCTTCGCAGACATTGATATAAGTATAAAACTTGGGCACTGTGGTAGAGCAAAACTCCATTATGGATAAGACTCGAGTCTCCGCAGACATATCAAACCGATGCTGATACAAAAATTAAATCTAAGTGCACTTACAGCCATGGCTGTATACCATATCATATCAGGAACCATTTACTAATACAATACCGTTTTTTAGTTGGACCTAGAATCCTTCGACAGAATTTGTATGAGTTCCACCTATAGGATCTACAAATTTCGAAGTGCCTAGGAGGACTAGTCATTGCACTATTGGTATTAAAACACCTGGGTGAAACTTGAAACGAAGATTATGAACATGAACCATGTGCGTGGCTCTTTAGCAGCCAAAAACTAAACTACCTAGTGAACAGACTGATGACCTTGATGAATTAATAAGAATGAAACTGGCTGAAATTATCCCGCATGCTCAAGGTCATTGATGGAGTGAGACGCTCAAAGGTCATTTCCGTCCATGTTAGTCGGCCACATTGGATTGCACTTCCGTAGTCGTTCGTTTACACATTGGTTTTTACGTTTATCCTGCAGTTATTCACAACTTATATTGATGCATTTTGTTTGCAAATGTTGCTTTTCAACTCATTTTTGTGTCAGTTGCTGTTAATATTAGTTATTTCGTTGGTTTCGAGTGTTTTTACCACCAGGTCGGTGCATGCATTTCATTATAATTGTTACATACCTTGCATTCATGCATGGTTTCAGTGTTTTAGTCGTTTTTCAGCTATTAATGAAATAGTGCTGTGTAGAATTTTTGAAAAATATGCACGTGAACATGTTTAGCTGACAAAAGCTGTTGTTTTTAGTTCATTTGATGGCTGCCGTTATTGTTCCTGGCTCAATTGGTTACTTAATATGTAGAAATCTGAAAAAAAGCAATGTCTTTCACATTCATTTTTACAACATGCAGCAATCTACCAGTCAATCCGATGAGGAGAATACGATCAGGGTTGATAGTGGCGAGGTCTTCAAAGAGCATATTAAACCTGCAGATTTCAGAACGTGGTTTGAAGTTAAAAATCTTTGAAGCTTTTTGAGAAGCTGAGTATACCATCAGTGTATATTATCAGTTAAAGAATCAGATATATTGTCAGAGAATGTAAATCAAACAAGGTTGAGCCACGTGAGAAGTGTGAATCTGTTGTGCCTGTAGGTAGTTTTGGAACTGAAAGCAATTAGAAACCCCTAAATGGTAGGTGTTACCTATGTTTGATAATGCCCAATTTACTAGATCCAAATGCATGAAGTGATAGGATGAATACCTCTAAACACTTTCGTGGAGATTAGGATATATTCAATTTTTTCGACTAGGAGACGATCTCTTACCGAGAAGGTTCTCAGGATGTCCGCCTTTAATTTTGAAATTCAAAGGTAACGTTAAGTTGTTCATTAAGGTAGCTATGGGAACAAAAACCACTTTAAGATAACTACGTAGCTTTAGGTAATACGTCATAGAAGTAAGCAGCGTAGGTTATTTGTGTCTAAATATATTGAGCGTTGTATAACTGGTCAAATTGTAGCTCTAGTTAGTCTTATAAATAATGAATGTACCGTACAAACGTTTACTTTAATTTGCATGCCTAGCTCATAAGCATTATACCTGCATGAGGTTTACATTTAAGGCTGGCACGCTGTGTGATGAGTTCTGTGAAACACGGTACTGTCATGATTAAAGCAAGAAGAACAGGTCAAGTATAGGTAAGATGCATGAACTGCCACACTGTAAGAGGAGGGCAGAAGTTATGCTTGAGTGCCTTAACTTCATAATGTGAACAGTCAGACGAAATATTATTTTAGAAATCGCTAAGACATGGGAAGGCCAGGATTGGTCAGAAGAAAGAATTAATCCAAGATACTTAACGTCAGACTTGATTTCTATATCACTATCATCAATTATACAATGGTCATAGAAATTAACAGCTTCATTTAACTGTCTCTTACATCTAAAACTGAAATGAACAGTCTGACATTTGGAAGGATTCATTCTAAGATCATTAGACAAAGACCATTTACTGACTTCTGATGGAAAGCTGTTGATCTTAGTGCAGTCTAGCTGGGAGTTAACAGGCATTGAAATAGTTAGATCATCGGCATACTTAACAAAGTAGATATTCAAACACTGCAGTTATTGATCATAGAAATGATGGATATTAGATGACATCATATGATTCAACAGCATATCAGAAATAAATAGAAATAGTTTCTTAGCTCATCGCCAGGTAGACAGTCTATTTGATGATACCACTGCATATTAACTGATTAATGAAGTAGCTATCAACCCTAATTTACTTGTACTATATACTTGGCGTTTAGCAGTATACAGACTTGCAACTGGCTAAATAAGGCGACTTCAGCGTAACGAATATAACAGAATTATAATTCAACTTGCTAAATCGTACTTAGTTTTTACAATGTGCTACTGTACAGAAACAGACGCGAAATCCTATGAATGGTTAAAGTAACAGACTCATAATACTATAGTAAATCTCCATTTGGCTAACTATGCTTAACATGCATTAATCAGAATTCACATATTACGAAACTTCGCAGTATAACGACGCACTGAAGAAGTTCAGAAGGAGTAGAAATGAAGAGTATATTAAACATTTTCTTAGTTTACAAGAGAAAATTTTGATGAACGGTAATAGCGTTAGTTTGACAGATTGACATTTCCACTGGTCTCACATTCCACAACCTCCATATACCTAAAATATGAAGCACAACATGAAGTTATGAAAGATAATTTTATACATTAGTGTACACTGATTCTATTAATACACAGTAAAGTTCTCATACAATTAAAAGTATTTGTAGTCCCCAGCTGGTCTTTATATTGACGCCGTATGCATAAATATAACTCATACGCTGTCCAGCATTAGAAGATTACACGCAAATTTCAAGATAAACTCTGAAACACTCATACTGTTGAGACGTCATTCTCTCGTCAATTTCATGCTAAATACGTCTACGTTAAATGAGGTATTGCAAATGTGTAGCTTAGAAATTGATCCACAATCTCAGTAATGTCTAGTGAGCATAATTTTCTGAATCCTACACAAACTGCATTCTCATATTTAGAAATGTGTAGTCATCAAATATAAGATAGATATGCCTCAACTCTAATCAACTATGCAGTGTTAACAACACAGAGAAACACTTAAAATATTGTAAGATACACAGACCTGTTGTGTTGATGAGGATAACAATGACATATAATGCAAACCAGACATTCAATCGTGACACTGCATCTGTGCTGTTTCAGGTAAATGGAAATTTCAGAAGAAATTCATCTCACTATTGGTGATCAAAAACATCGCAGTATTAAGTTTACAGTCTCAGATGGTAGATTAAGAATAATAGAGCTAACTAGATTCACTTCTCGTAATCACCACAAACCATGTGTGTATTATTACTATACAATGATTAATTGCACTAAGTGAAACAGTGAAGAAAATTAAACGAGTTATTGCCTTCTCAAATGCACTGCACTTGCAACAATCACGAGAACCACCTACATCTGTTAGCTTAGCAGTCAGCTAAGCAAACAATGGCACAATACTAATAGAGGTTTCTTTTATACATTAAATTCACATAACCCACATTATACTGCGCCAATCAGTGCAAATATATATATATTAAATCCACTTAGAGATAACCATAATTCCTGTCCAAACACACATACAGTGAAAGACACGGCTACATGATAACTTCTGTTCCCACAGAAGGTTCTGTTTGCATTTATAGGTGATTCCCATGTACTGACACCATTCTTTTGTCAAATAGTACTGTTCTTCACACGAAAATAGTCACATTTTGACGTGGTTTTCATTGAATGACACTATGTCGAAAGCTGCAGCTTCTACAAGAAGTAAACTATTTGTGTGGAAGACATAACCCTCCAAGTTAAATTTTAGACACCAGTAACTACCAATCAGCGAACGACGTCGAATTATCCAATGAGATTCACGAACGTAGTTCAATATTGTATAGCGCTTGATTCATTTCAATGCGTGCCCTTACAAGGTCAGGTTTGCAATTCCAGGAGGATAGTGTCTTTCAGTATTGCCTGGTTTTAGGCTTGCTTCGAAAGGAGAGAAGTTGTTCGTGTGGTGGTGTAATGACACTAAAAAGCTATACTAGCTCAACTGATGGTTTTGTACATCACTGTGGAATATGCTGAAAGCCAGTTAGTATTAGAGAGGGTAATATTTCGTAGGAACTTTTTGCTAGGTCTCATCTCTCCCTAAACCAGATTTTGTACTTTTGCAATTACTGGGTACTGAAACAGCTTGTGAGAGCCACTGCTGCCGAGACGGAGAACAGCCTTGTCTCAACAGTTCAGTGGTACCAGCACTGCAGAGACATCGCCTCATGGAAAATGGACAGAATTACTTCGTTGTTAGGCGGGGATGACGTAGTAGTGCATGTGGATGAGACAGTGTTGGTGAAGAAGAAATATAACCGCTGTCGTCAGAGAGCGAACAACATTTGTGTCATAGGTTTATACGACACGTCCCTCCGAAAAGGATTTGTTGAAAGAATAGCACATACTGAAGGATTTTGGGGTCGATAGAAAAACAGAATAATAACTATGAATGGATCTCAAAAGGATCTCATTTATAGACATTTAGATGAATATAAGTGTAGAATGTGGTGCGACTTCTCTATTGACAGTGCCATGGTGAATTGGGAAATGTTTCTCTCCCATTTTGAGGAAAGATACCCCTTGTAACCGTTATTTCATTTTTATGCATTTTCTATAAATATACGTTTCCGCTTATCATAAACGCCTCTTTCATGTGACTTGTCCGTTCAAGGTCGTTTGCTGATTGGTGGTTACTGGTGTCGAAAGTTTAACTTTGCCGACATAACCCTCCAACTACCCCATCTTCTTCATTACTGCGATGTTTTGATTCATTCAGAATGAAACACTAATCATTACAACCAATATGCTTAGTGTGTCGCAGTCAGATTACATGACGCGGACACCAATATAACTTGCCAGGAAATGAGAATTCCTATCAATCCAGAAAACATAAAACACAATTTTATTGAAAATTATTGACAAAAAAATTTACCGAGCGAAATTTCAACCAACATGCCGGATAAGTCCAGCCAATGAAACTTAGGCACCGTGATGGAGCATAACTCCACTATAGATAAGATTTTATTTTGTTAAATCACACAGTATTATGCAGTAATATTGACTGATGACGTTTCAACTACAAACTATTGCTCATAATGATATCAAGTCACGCACAACTTTTTGCTTCATTTATATACATGAGTGAAATTGGCTAGACTTATATGTCACGTTTGATGAAATTTCGCTTCGAAAAATTTTTTAAATCAGTTTTAATAAAACTGTGTTGTATGTTATCTGGACTGATGGAAATTCTCATTTCCTGACTAGTTATGTTTGCGTCCGCGTCATGTGATCTGACTGCGACACACTCTTAGCATATTGGCTGCAATGATTAGCGTTTCAGGTGGACTGTGTCAAAATATTGCTATAATGAGCAAGATGGGAGAGTTGGAGGGTAATGTCATATACACAAATATTTTACTTCTTGAAAAAGCTGCAGCTTTCGACATAGTATCATTCAGTGAAAACTTCACGTCTCAGGATATCAATGTGGCTATTTTCGTGTGACGAAAGAATGCTATCAGTGTATGAAAATCACCTATAAATGCTAGGAGAATCGCCTGTGGGAACCTAAATTATCATGTAGATGTGCTTTTCACTTTATCTGTGGTTCGACAGGAATTATCGTAAGTTGAAAGGTTATCTCTAAGTGGATTTAGTATATATTTGCACTGAGTGGTGCAGTACAATATGGGTTATGTAGACTCAATGTATAAAAATACCTCAACTTTATTAATATTGTGCCTTTGATTGCTTAGCTGACTGCTGGATTAACAAATGTAGGTGCTTCTCATGATTATTTCAAGTGCAGTGCAGTGGAGAAGGCAATTACTCGTTTAAATTTCCTCACTGTCTCATTTAATGCAATAATTCAATATATAGTGTGATTATACACATGGATTGTGTCGATTATCAGAACTGAATCTAGTCACTTTCATTATTATCAATCTATAGATTAGTGGCAACGAATGTTTCGCCAAGAAAAAGAAAACCACTGGTTCAAGGAAAATATATTTAAAGTTTTCTTAAAAGTCATGGGCATCCGTATTTATGCCAATCGAGAAATTACAAACATCCGAAAAGTAAGAATTTCATTGTTTCAATGGAAACGAGCAATTTGTATTCAGCCAGTATTTTCTCTCCTAATGATAACCAGCTTCTCAGCTTGTAGAAACTTCGAAAAAACCATCGATTTTAGGCCATAATCCGAATTGTTATTCTTGCAAATTTAAGTTTTGCCTTTATTTAAGGTAACTCGTACACTCACCAGATCATCGTATGTCATCCCCTTTTTAAATCGGTTTGCAACATATTGAATGGCTGTTAACACTGGCCTTGCTACAGCCAGTCCCAGTTCATGTATTTGGGTCAGGTACATTAGGCATTAACAACCACTGGTAACACTTACCTCTTAGAGGTTTCTGATTGCCTTTCGATTTCTTTTTGTTTACAAAAGTACATATAAACACCACGTATTCATACTCTAGATGTGTCTCATCCCTGTTTAATTTAGGTTCTCCCACGCTATATCTGATTTTCTAACTGATAATAGACACATTGCTGGTATACTCACCTTCTCGAAAAGCTTCAAAGCTTTTTCAAATTCAACCCAGGTCCTAAATTCTCAAGGCGTAATATGCTCTTCGACAACCTTGCTAATAACCAATCCGACCGTACTCTCATCACCAGATTTACGCGTAGATTGTTGCATGGTCTAAACATGAATGTGAAAGACATTGTTCTCTTCAGATTTCTATATATTAAGTAACCATTTGAGCTAGCAACAATTACGGTAGCCAATAAATGAACTGGAAACAACAGCTTCTGACACCCAAGCATGTTCATGTGCATAATTTCCAAAACATCTACACAGCATTATTTCATAAATTGCTGAAAAACAACTAAAACACTGCAACCACGCATGAAAGCAACGTATGAAACAATTACAAAGAAATGAATGGGCTGACCTGGTGATAAAAACTATCGAAACAAACCAAATAACTAATTTTAACAGCAACGGAAACAAAAATGAGGTGAAACGCGACATCTGTGGACAATATGCATGAATAATTACAGGATAAACGTGAAAGCCAATGTGTAGACGGACATTTAAGGAACGTCAATCCAACATGGCCGACTATAATGAACGAAAGCGACCTTCAGGTGTTTCACTGCACCGATGACCCTGAGCTTGCTGGATAAGTTCAGTCATTTGACGTTGCATTACTAGTGTGTACACGTTTATTTCGAAACGCTCACTTTTACTTCCGACGCATCTGACTGGTCGCTAGACGTAGCTTCGTTTCGGGCTGCTATAGTTTAGAGTCACCGATAGCGGCACATACTGCTTGCAGAGAGGCTGAGCACTTGTTGGTCACGTTGGCGCGTTGTGATTGATAGTTTCGAGTTTGCGTATACGTGGCGGCAATACGGAAGTAGTGTTAACTGCTGAAACAGGCATAAAAGTGGTGCTCTTGTTGATGGCTGACGACGTAGTGAATGTGTTCAGCCGGATTTAGGGTTGTAAACGTTTTAACACGTGAGATGCATTTGAGGATGCTTTTAAAGAATTCAGTAAGGTTTCTCATACTCATATGGTTGTGAGAAGCAGTCGTTTAGACACCAGTAATCCTACTCTTCGATATGAACGTGTGAGTTATGTGTGCACCTTCGGTCAAAAACTCCGAAGTCGGTTTGAAGGAGTTATGCCTGGAACACCGTGGGTGTATATTTGCCTTTTTAATCTTTGTTTTCTGCATCTCGAAGTGTATGGGTTATACGTCGAGTTTCTGTGTTAATTCAGTTAATGGATGCCTGGAAGTGGGTAATATGAAGGGCGTACATATGCATTCGTGTACAGAAGAATTTATGATGGTGGTTAATAGCAGATTTTGCCTGATGAAGGAGGAGAAGGCTGTAGTAAACGGAATGGTTAAATATATTATGTCACCTACTGAACTGAGGGATGCAGTTTACTTTAAATTCGGAAAGTATATAATGCAAGAAGATATCGTTAAATTGAGGGAAGAAACGTTTTGAGGTATACAGACTACCGGATATTTGATCAACGTCGTTATAGGTATGAAATGTATGGATGAAGTTCTGCAATTGTTAGCAGGACAAGTTCGGATAAAGAGTTCAAATGGACAGATTAATGTAATATTTCTCAGCCAGCAACAACAAATTAAGTTCTATGAGGGTTTTTCAGAAGTAATTTGCATTGACTCCACCTACGAAACGAATAATCTCGGTTAATTTGTAGATACTGTTGTAATGTATAAAGTCTCAGTCTTTTTCAGTTAGTTGCCACAGATGGATGGGGAAATGGTACTTCCGTTATCTTTGCTTTTTGTAGTAGGGAGATGGTGTCAGATATCACGCATGTCCTGCAAATGTTGTGGGATGTACTGATGCAACGAAGATGTTTGTCATGGATAACTGGCAGGAGTAAATTTCCTCTGTGTATCAAATGTTTCCACAATGCAGGATAGTTCTTCGTTGATTTCACGTTCTGCGAGCGTTTGGTTGGAGGGCATCTGCCTGTAATTCATCATTACTTTGCAGTTTCGACACGGTGACTTACGTTTCGCACTGCGGAGAATGCTTTCAACGTGTTTTAGACACAGGTAAGTAACGTCTGAGGTAGAAATGTGTTGAGAATGCAGATTCGCATATTATTATTGATATGTTCGTGATAAATTCCCTCAAGCATGCCAATTTCTAAATAGACATTGGATAAATAACAAGGATATTTGAGTTGTATGCTTCCGGAGGAAAGATGTGACTATGGGTAACCAAACAAACAACAGGGTTGAGAGTGCTCGGAAGCACTTAAAGCTGCACCTATGGTGGAATGACGTCCGGGTGCTAACCTTGCGGAAAGTTCATGACAAGGCCACAAATTACTGGAGCCTACGATCATACGATACTATGTTTGCTACACAGAAGTTCTGTCACTATAGTGTAAGTCACACTTCATTATTACACATCTTGCTGGAAAGACGCCATCGAGTCTTAAATGTTCCTCACTTATGCTCTGCTCATCTTTCATTGGCCAGAACAATGGCGTTCAGCTGTGTTCTTGATTTCCTGAAGGTGGATACTATTGTGTATGGTTTTGTTATGCGTTATCTGCAAAGAATTGTGATGAATTTAAATGTACAATTTCATTGCTCTAATGGCGTTTTACCGATTTTTTACACCTACACGACTCGTTCCGTCGAAGACTCTGTTGATATTTGTTGGCTATTATGGTGGTTGTCACTGATATCAATCCAGTACAATCCCATATATCTCTATTCACTTTTTGAGTTATACGTTTAATATTACCTTCGCTGATATTCCTAAAAAAGACGCGGTACGTCCAACGTTTGCGTTACATTTTTGCGTGATTCGTTACATAAAATTTATCTTGTTGTAATCCTTGCACAAGTCCTCTACTACTTCCATACCTATAACTATTAACTCTCACATCAAATAGTCATGGTTAACCAAAGTAAAAAGCAGCGAACTCAATCCCCTGTAAAACTGATGACTAATTTTAAGTCATTGATTGCTACATCAAGCAACATACTTCCTACAAATGGTTATAGTGAGCCACATAACTCACTTGTATGTCGTAAGCGTCGAGCTGAAACTGAGGATAAAACTGCACTGACAGCTAGTATTAGCACTACTCCCAAAAATTCAGTACCCTCTGCTCATACAGAAACCCTCCCTACACCTTATGTGCTTATCGAAAAGCTCCAGCCTTCAAGCTCTGTTTCAGTACTATCTTCAGAAATAGAACTTCTAAAGTTGTCTATAGGAGAACTTAAGGCCGAGTTAAGGGACTTAAAAAACAATAAGTCAGTAGATCCTGGAATTTCCGATACCAATACCAAAATCTCCAATTTATCAGGTCAGATCAGTGATATCAGACTGCAGGTCTGTGAACTGACACCTTTAACTATTCTCATGAAAACTGTAGACCTTAACAAACTTGACAGTGAATCGATATCTAAGGTGGATAACCTAATTAACTTTGTTACTACAGAAGTAACAAAACGACTAGATGCTAAATTAAATGCTATTGTCTACAACGTTCCGGATAATGAGGCACAAAAAAAGGTACAACGCATCCTACTTAGTGAGGCGAAAATGCCCAACTCCAAGACTAAGTGCTACAGGCTGAAGAAGAGTCAACATGAAAAGTGTTGTCCTATTCGTTTTCAGTTCGAAACACCTGCTGAGGCTAGAAAATTTATCCACTCCCAACACACCCCACTGCAAGCCAGAAATTATAAACTAGTAAAGGTTGCGGTGGACAAGACCGTCATAGAAAGGCGCGTATATAATAATCACACTGAGTCTAATTGTGTAATAAACAATAGGACATTGCAAGCAGCAATTATACCCAACCCTTTGAGAGATACCGTAGAATCCACCGCACCACCCCTCTCTAACCACACAGAATTATCTTCTCAGAGAGCGACACCAACCGAAAGGCCGCTAAATTGTAATCAAATAGCCAATAAAACTATACCACCTACCACCGTAGATTTAGACATGTCACTAAATAATCCAAGAAAAAAAGTCAAAATCCCCCGAAAGTTGACCCTGTCATCTCCTAGCCATAAGTCCATTGGTAAAAAAGAGAAGAATATGACCCCAAATCATGCCAACAACAACAATGGCAGTATAAGTAAGCCCACATACCCCACGGTCAATAGCATTGGCACCCACAACGTGCGAAATAGCACCACGGCCCACAATGATAACCAACGCCCAAACAATGCCACCCTCAAGAGTACAAGTGACAATAGTCAGAACTCGACCACCAACAACTCAGGGCATTCACAGTATGGCACACAAATAAATTTTGATCGGATATACGGTACAAGTCTGCTGGGAACTAACCCACAAAGCAGTACATTCGAAACCCTTACAAGGACACCACTAGTACCTAACAATAGGTGGAATAATAGACCATGGTCTTCACAAGGTCCTAATCATTTTTTATCCCCTGCGTCCCTGTCAGCGTTGAAAAAACAGCTGGTAGGGATGCTAACACTCCTAAACCACTAGTGCTGGCTCCCCGTTTGCATGAATGTAGGAACAGTCTAGCTCACCCGCATCCACTAAGCACACTTGGTACATGCACAAGTTTAGGTCAAATTAAGATCCCTACCGCCGTTTCTAGCTCTACTAAAAATAAAAATGCCTTAGCCTATAGCAAATCCAGTACTCCAACGCCTAATTCTTCACCGAAAACAGCACACACCAACTCGATAGACATAGGTGAGCATGATGTTGAAACTCCTCTTAACATAGGGTCGTCATGTCAAACAGTACCACTGGGTGCTGAACCATACTCGGGGCTGATTAACGAACTTAAATACTTCAAATGCTACTTCAAATCTCATCTTTACCTGATCCTCATAAATGCTAGATCTGTTCTAAATAAACTACCGATGCTCAGAGCACTCACAGTAATATACAAACCCCCTATAATTGTCATCACTGAATCCTGGTGTAACTCGAACATACTGGATGAAGAGATAAGCTTAGATAACTATACACACTTTCGGTGTGACAGGGAAGGTGGTAAGGGACGGCGTTGTCTTATGTACTTTCTGAATGCACTTACTGTATCACGGCTAGAAAGTAGTACACTTAACATGCCTGAGACTTTATGGGTTAACTTACACTTAAATAACGCAATGGTATTAATTGGATGCACCTACAGAGCACCTGGCACCTTTAGTAATTACGAGACCCAACTTATTAATACTCTAGAACAATTATCCACCCTACACTACGATCATAAGATCCTATGTGGAGACTTTAACTTACCAGAAATCAACTGGGAAATACCCACAGGTCCAACTAAACTTGATAAGTTCTTAGGCAGACTGGATATACTTGGCTGGAAGCAGACTGTCACAACCCCTACAAGAGGTAATAACGTACTAGACTTAATCTTCTGCCACAATATAAGTCCCCTTTCTACCCTAGTAGGTTCTGAGTTTTCAGGGAGTGACCACAAAACAGTGCTGTGTGCACTGCCACTTCCGTCAAGTAGCAATGCAACCCATACCCCTACTTTACAACAAATAACTTACAGGAACTACAGTAAGGCAGACTGGACTCTAGTAAAATCAATGCTAAGATCCTCAGAATGGAGTGAGTACTTCTATACTGATAGCCTCTCGAAAGCTCTAGACATCTTTTACTATAACTCCAACACATGCTTAGATGCTGTCATCCCACTTCAAACACTAAAGTTTTCCCCACATAGAAAGACATTCATAAAGCCAAAGGATCGTAGGAAACTGAAAAGACTGTCAACAAGTTACTTCAGGCGACACGACTTTAGTACACTAGGGTCAATACTTAGTACTCTTAGCTCCATCTCGCAAGCTCATAACTTGCGTATGAGAAATGAAGAATGCACAGCACTAGCCAGCACCACCAGAGTAGGTGCTCTCACAGAAATACTAAAGAAACGAATGAATCGCCAAAGCCATAAAATTTCTCTCCTTATAAACAAGGGCAAACTATACAGCAAACAAGCAGACATGTGTGAACTGTTTAATGAGACGTTTGCAGCTAACTACCTTAAGCCTACAAGTCCACTTCTCGGTTTACAATCTAAAATAGAACTCCCTTCATCTTCAACGCTGAAACAAATCACTACAGTTCATTTCACTTACTCTAATATTAACCAAGCCGTTAATACTCTTAAAAACTCCAGTAGTGCCGGTTTTGACGGTATACCATCGTATCTTTATAAACACGGTGGTTCTGACATTTCCGTATTATTACTTAAGATTTTTACAATGTCCCTAGAAAGCCAAACCTATCCAGATAAATGGAAAACGACATTTATAGTACCTAAACACAAATCCGGATCAAAAACTGAAGTCAACAACTATAGGCCAATCAATATTACACCCATAGTATCTAGAATCATTGAACGAATAGTTAAAGATGATATCCTCGAACATATGCTCAGCTGCAATATTCTAAGTCCCAACCAACATGGATTCCTAAAATCCAGATCATGCATGACATGTCACGTTGACTTCTTTAACTACATAACTAGCAGCCGCGACAAACAACAACTAGTACTTGTCATCTACTTCGACATATCCAAAGCCTTTGACCGCGTTGACCACTTGCTTCTAATAAAAAAGCTAAACTCCTTAGGAATAAGTAACCCATTATTAGGATGGATTGAATCATTCCTTAACAATAGGTCCCAAGTAGTTAGACTGGGTTCTGTAAACTCTAAACCTAGTCCAGTCACTTCTGGAGTAGTTCAAGGTAGCGTCTTAGGCCCCCTCCTATTCACTCTATATGTCAACGACATATGCAGCTGTTTCTCACTTGGCAAACCATTTATCTTCGCAGATGATCTTAAAGTAGCTTACACATTACACTGTGATGACTTAGGGTACTTTCAGAAAGCTGTTCAGGAAGAACTAGATCGAGTAACTGCATGGTCCTCCAAATAGAACCTAAAATTCAACCTTAAAAAATGTGGTTGGATATGCTTCGGTGCACCCTCAATAAATATTAAACTGGTACTTGAATCCATCGACTTGCCTAAACTCCAAAGTGTTGTTGACCTAGGACTCAGGTACTCTAGTGACCTGACATTTTCCGAGCAAGTGGCGACACAGACGCGTAAATCGAGGATGCTTCTAGGATGCATACTCAGGAATTTCCACAACTACGAAGCGAAGCTATTATTATATAAAACTTGTGTCAGACCACTACTTGAATATTGTCCATTTATTCTCAGCAGCACTCGCGTAAGTGACAAACTTAAAATAGAAAGTGTCCAACGATACTTCACGTCTAAACTACTAGGATTTGACTGCGAAAAGGACTACACATCAAGGTGTATAACTCTAGGTATCGACCCACTCTGGATGAGACGACTGAGCATTAACCTAACATTCTTCTTTAAAATATTGCATAAAATATCATTCTCAGACAGCAAAGAGATACAGTTCTCACCGGAAGGCTCTTACAACCTTCGTAACCAAACGTGCAAAGTATCTAGGAAAAACTGTAAAACGGCACTCCGTGCAAACTTCTTCATAGTCATGTACTCTAAGATCTGTAACAGTTTACCCCAAGAAATAAGGACCTGTCACTCTATCATAACCTTCAAACGCTTGCTATATAAACTGCTTCATCCGAATGACTATGCCAGTCACACCGCACCACTTATTTCCAAAACGCATGAGCTATTAGAACACTATAACGCCTAGACTCATTACTAAATATTACGACACTAAATAAACTCTAAGACTTCGCAAAATTACATAAAAAACAACAAGATTATGGGTAGTGTTTACTATACAATGATATACATTTATAAACATTTATATGTACATAAAATAATAAAGTTCTTTTCATATTTACATACTTTATCTCCCTGCTGAGCGTAAACTTCTATATACCTCCTGGTTGAGGTCGAACAACCCAACATCCAAACTGAAATGACCATTTATGTAAATTCAAACTCAAATTCCATGAACGATCCGATGCAACCACTTGAAAACGCTGGCTAACATTCTGTACAAGGAGTATTCTTGATCTGAAATAAAGAAGCAACTGGTTTTCAAACAGTTATCAATGTATTACTCAACTTACATGTACAGTCTGCCATGCTGACGCAAATGGCGCAAATGGATAGTTCTAGAATTGACCCCATTTGATGCAGTAAAACAATCTAACACTACCTTATCTAACTTTCGTATCAAAGATCAAATTTCTTTCCTATTATAAATCTACGATAAGACTGCTGACAAAAATGGAATAAATACATTATTGAATCAAAATAATACATCAATAAACTTTATCTCACGGATGCTGTTCACAACAAAGTTTTATAGGAGAATTGACTTCAAGCTTTATTTTTCCCAGATATTTGTATCACACTCATCTGAAGTCTGGGTTTTTTGTTAATGCGAAGACCATATTTCTATATCTCTTTATGTGTTACACAGACAGACTATTTTGCAGACTGTTCTGACTGACTCTAATGTTAGATTGAACAAACAAACTGTAATTTATGTAATAACTTATCCATGCCTGTACAATTGGTATGTTCCTGCATAAACAGGAATAAATATATATATATGTAGTCTAATGTGACACTTTGTCAATTGTGAACCTCATTAATGAAGCCGCGGCGGTAGGTAATTCCCCTGAATTATTCGCCACAGCATTCACCACTGAACATTGGATGCTGACCGTCTTTGTTTAAGTCAACTTGTTTAGCTGAAGGCTTCAGCCAAGCATCCATGTCATTTGGTACGCCATCGTGTCACGTTCATCGTTCATACACGATCCGTAGCTAGTTAAGCAATCATCTCGCACTCCGATTTGGTCCCGAAACATAACTCGTAATTTGGACGGTCAATTCTAGAGTTTTGCTTTGCCTTTGGATAATAGATCTTGCGTTAGTACACTTCGTACTATCCGTGAACGTCAACACTCTTGGTTTCTATAAAGCCTTTTCAGAGGCTCGTCGCAGGTAATCAGTGTGAGTGGAAGTAGCACAGATGTCGGAAGAAGTTTCCCCTGCAGAGGGGAAGTTGAAAATGCATTGAAGCACTTTAAAATGTGAGAGCCCTATACATTTTTAACACCTGTTAAAACTACACGCATGTAGGCCTTTCTTACACACCACGTTCATATTCATAGGAAGAATCGACGGATGCGAGATATTACATTGTAGTTAGACAGATCTACATGACTTTTATCTAATGTGCATGTTTCTTCCTAATATTTTCACCTCAGACCGCTAACAAAGAATTGATAAATGTATTCTTGGAGTCTCGTATTCTCATTCGATATTAGAATTACTAGACGTTAATGATACTGTATGCTCATTCTTCACATGATACTTTTCGTGCAGGTAATGTGTTCCACATATGATAAATAATTTTATCACTAATTGTTCCAATACATACTTTACTTAATAGACTACAACTTAGTTGCTGTAACACTAGCTACTTCTCTCCTTTAAATTTCTTAAACGCAATTTCCTAGGCGTTTGTAAAAATACTTGTATACATGTATGCATGTATAAAAGTGACACTGCTAAGAATATCCTCAGGTATCGACGTACTGGTGACCTAATTGGAAGCGCTTGTCATGAAGGCCATTAATGTGCAGCATACTATGTGATTATGACGGGCTTAAAGCAATGCAATACTGCAACTACAGTTTGCGAAAAAAATCTCAGAGCTTAACATCAAAACAGGAGGGAGGGTGGTGCATGCTGATCAGCAGATATGGTAGTGGTCGCAATTGTGAATCGCTCCAATATGTAGGACAGCAACATGCATTTTTTGACAGCTGGAGAATTAGACACTAGTCCGAACCCTCAACAAAATATAAAATTAAGGGTTGTACAGATCTAAATTATAAATAAAAAGTGCTTTTGCTCCTACCATCTACAAGGCTGTTCAGCTTCTTGTCAAGATGCTACGCATTGGACCCTACAGAAATTTGTGAGGCATCTTACAGGTCAGCTTGTTCTACGGCTTCTAATTTTCCAGACCATTGAATTCACTCCTCACTTAAATATCACTTATCTACCTCACAATAATCTTCTTATTTATGCACTATTATAATCTACCTGATCTTAACTACCTAGGCCTTTATTGAAGCTAAAACTTGCTCTTTGTTCATATTTGTTGCTTGTCCAGAGTCTGGTTGCTTTGATTAAAACCACAAAACACCAATGTTTGAACAAAGCTATACCTTCATCGAAAACATCATATTTTCCATGCTTAGACCAATATGGTTAGCATTAAACACTGCAAATGTATACTATCATTTCTTTTTTTTTGATTCTACAGCTTGATTCCACACCGTATTTTCAGTACAAGTGTGGAATTTTCAGCATGGTTATCGGTAGCCCGAATTCAGGCCGACCATAGATATCGGGTGTGCGCCGGCAGGGGATCGAACCCCGGACCATGTGCATGGTCGACGAGAGTCCTAACCACTGTGCCACCGACGCACAAGCAATATATAGCTTCTTCTTGTATTTATCTTGTAAATATACTTCCAATAATGTATTATTTATAATCTCATTTTATACCATTTTGCAGCTGCGCAGAATTTTCTTCTCATCCTGAAATAGCGTTCAATCACGTGGCGGTATAGCACTCACACAGATATACGCTGTAAACTGGTTGATTATAACTATCAGCAGGAAATGGAACGAAGTTTGGGTTGTCGCTCAACTGTGATGGCGACTTTAGTAAACGGTTTACAATTTAACATTTATAAGAACCTGTTCTGATTGCTTGTACAATAATTGAACAATTTGAACTTTTGGAAAAGTAATTATTTGTGATACTTCAGGATTGCAATTTATAACATTACTGATCGTGCCTCTAGAAATGGAATACATTTCTTGTAAACTTGCCCGTTTATACGAAAAAAAATCATTATTATTATCTCAAAACAACTGCAAAAAATGATGACTGAATATACTGTATGCTTAATTCAGACATTACCATGCCTGTTAATCATATGAATGCCTAATTTACATAAATGAATTATTATTATTACTATTTGGCAATGGCCTACAAAATGGTGCACAGTGAATTTAACTTGTAATGTTAAGTCGTAATGAGATCTCCCATTCTTTCACCTCCAGTGGGGATCCAATGAGTTCCATTCGGATGGAGACATCATAAATTCACTATCGGGTGGATTCCGACTTATTACCAAATTGTTACACTACTCCCTAGTGTTCTGAGTGGAACATACGCCTTAGACAGCACATCTTCACTTAGTCCTATTCTCTGCGGTTTTTAGCTGCCCCCACTATTTCCCATAATCTTTCATCTCCCCTAGAATGATCTCCTCCGTGTCACCCTCGAAGTGACACCCCAGTCGGCGTTTCCCATTCGGGTCCCACTCAAGCGATGGCCTGGAGCGCAATGTCATTTGACGGTCTCCTCAGTATGTACCCTATCCACCTCCGTTTTCTCCTAAATATCTGTTGGGCAATAGGTTCTTTCCCATAGTTTCCTGTCGCTAATCCTTTCTGGCCATTCGGTCCTCAGTGTGGAGAGAACGCAGCTTCTGATAAACGTCTGCAGCCTGTTGGAAGTGCTTATCGTGACGCGCGCGTCAAGATTCTGACCCATATAGAAGAACTGACTCACGTGACATTTGTGTTGAAAATCCGGATTTCGTTGTTTGTGCTGAATGCAGAAGAGTTCTAAACTGATTTCAGATTGATGGAGGGGTATCCTGACTTTCCGATTCTGGTTTTGACATCTTCATATGTTCCGCCTATAGTTGAAACGATGTTCTGAATTTGTTCCCTTGATAGTGATTCGTGCTGGTTGTTGTTGTTTTTGCGGTTCATTGGTTATCTTCATCACCTCCGTCTTCTCTATGTTCACCTGCAGCTGTGTCTTTGGTGCTACTTCAGGTAGTTTGTTGGTCATCAATTCTGTGTAATGTTAGGCATAAATTGTCCGCGAAATGCAGATCTTCTAGAGTCTTCTTATTGGTCGTCCAGTGTATTGCTATCTTCTCACTCTCCACGCAGAGTGTGACGCATGGTCCAATCCACCACAATTAGGAATATGATTGGTGATAATAGGCAGCCAGCTTGTTTTACTCCTGCACTCAATTCAAAGTCTTCGCTGAGTGAGTTTTCCGTTGTGGATCACTTGACACGTGCCGCTGTCATATAGCCAGCTGTTTGATAAATATTTGGGCACTGCACGCCATGATGTTGAAGTAGTTTCCAAATTACTTCTCAGTCAACGCTGTCGAAGGCTTTTCGAATTTGATGAAGTTGAGGTAGAGGTTTGACTGCCATTCTCTGCTTCGTTCACTGACGATGGTGTACAGAGTTGCAATTTGATCAGCACACGATTTGCCTTTCCTGAATCCAACTTGATCTTATTTGACAAGCGCGATTTAAATGGAACAATTTTATCACATTAAAAATCGAAAATATTCTAGAAACTTTATGTGATGTTTACTTTTAATTGAATAAGTTACAAGATATTGTTTTAATTCTAAATTTTAATCTATAATATACTTGTAGTCAGTCAACTTCATGCGGGAATTACGAAAGGTTGTGTTGATGAAAGGCAAGAAGAGAGGTGATACACAGGTGCTAGAGTAAGACGTGAAGGATGTAAAGCTTACTATCATTGTCATTTGATCAATTAACAAAGGTTCGAAAATTTATAAAACTCCACAGTAGAGAGTAAGTACAACATTATTTTGGTATAAGCAGATACGAGGGATCAACTTTGTGATGATAAACAGATTTCACGATGGAATTTGTTCCGTTGTTCATCGTATGTGCTAACAATATTCTAAATGACGTTGAAGTAATGCAAACGTAGAAAGCAGCACTACTGTACATTTGCAGTGCTCCAATTCAATACCTTCGAGAAGAGAAAACAGAAGAAAACAGCAAGAGAGGTGCATAAGCATCCAGCAAATAATAATAATTTAAACAAACAATATACGTTAACCACAGGGTTCATTCCCTTTTTTATTTCTCAGAGTTTATAGTCATTGAATTTTATAGTGTTACATACTAATGGTTAGTTTAAGTTTGTGGTAGTAGAAAAATGTAACAACAAATTAAAATGAAAAGTAAGGGAGAAACGAATGATGATGATTTTCACACCTATATAGGGTAATGCTGGGAGCAGAAACTGAAAAAGTTAAATCCAAATGCCGAAGTACATAAAATATGTAGAAGTAAAGAGAAAGTTAAATCTTTATTTATGCTGTTCTGATTTATACAGTTAGATGTGCTTCTAAAGTAGAGAAATCGTACCATGAGCTTGTTTTCAGAGAGTTTATACACAAGCTGTGGCATACAGGCAGCTTTTCTTTTTCTTTTTGTCGAAGTTATTCAAATTCGAGAGCTTTAGCAATAGAGCGCTTTCCCACAGATAAGTATGATTCTCTTAAGTCCCCACCACCATATCCGCTGAATAGCAGTCACCATCCCCCACCTTTTAATCTGCTAGGTCTTGGCGAAATAGTCCTTTTTAGAGAAAAATTTTTTATTGCTGTTTCACATAAACTGTTTTTTCATTCACTAGCCAACTCAAAGAAACTCATAAAATGAACGACTGCTTTCAGTCAGCCATCTTTTATATATCCTGTCTAACAACATTTTGAAAATACATATGTATATGGAAACGAAGGGGTAATATGAAATTTTACAAAACACACTACATAAAGGCATACAACTATGTATATATATGCATAAAAAGAAACAGTAGTTAATTATAATAGATGGTTCAGAAGAGTTCGACTACACAGGATTATAATTGCAGAACAGTAAAATAAAATTCGTTAATATATAAAACTCATGGTGAAGTTAAGCTGATTTTTTAGACAGCCCCTCGCAGGGCTGGAATTTGCGTAGATGTAGATGGTACTTCCTCACAACATCAGTTAGTCACCAGAGGAGATTTTAATCCTAGTCATATCCAAGTTGTTTACTTTTCGACCTTGAGGTGGAACTCTTACCACACTGAAATGCCCATAACACAACGTTGCCAGGGATATTTACTATAGTATTTGATTAATTTGACTACCAGTAGCCGGGGTTAAATGGAGGTGAGTGACTGAAAAGGAATTACAGATGAGGCTGGCAGATTTTTTCAGGAGATGGAAATGTGTTTGCAGAGGGAGTAATTCATGTAGATTTGGTGCAGCTTTCGTGGTGCGTATGTTAGTCTGTTTATTCCACTCCAGGTTTTTGTTAAAGGATTGTGGAAATTTTGAGATGAGGCTTGATAAACAAATAATCGAATCAACTAAAAAGGGAACTGATAACAGTATTAGCGCAACGTTGATTATATTAAATAAGTATATTAGTACTGACCGTTTCTGTTAATGTGTTGAGTGAATAGAGCTGTTTAGGTACGTAAGTCAAAAGGGAAACAAACAATGTCACGAATTTTCAGCAGGTGCCAAACTGTGTCAAGACTGTTTTAGAGAAATATTTGGCAAAGTTAAACTTTCGACACCAATAACAACCAATCAGGAAACGACCTAGAAATGACCAATCACAAGAAAGAGGCGTTAAAATTTTGTTGGTTCTGTGTTAATATCTTCTTATAATATGTGTAGAAAGGTTACTTTGCTATGTCAAGTGTTTCCTATATAAAAGACTTTCATGATCATTTGGTACAATAAGTCCTGCCAACCGACCTTACCTTCAGTTCATACTACTTACATTGAACTCTAACTATAGTGTTCTGCTGAATCCTGCTCCACTATTCACAAAACCTATTCTTTTTACTCTTTAAGGGTTTAACATCTTATAAACTAATCTGTTCATTAGGACGCATGCACACATATATAATATGTTCATAAATCTGTACGTGAAGATCTATTGGAAGCACTCACTAAAAAATCTAAAGAAATGGAATGTGAGGTACGAACGTGTCTGGAGCCAAGCAATATACTTGCTGTAGCCATAACAATCAGAGCCTAACATCATAAAAGGAAGGAGGTTGGTGCATGCTGATCAGTAGTTATGGTGGTGGACACTAAGGTGAATCGCCTCATTCTGCAGGAACAGCAATATGCAATTTGACGGCTCGAGATTTCAATGAGGGCTTGAATCTTTATCTCGAAAAAGATAATAATGATCGCCTAGACAGACCACGCTTCTGCCTTTAAACATATACCATTCGGTCAGCCTATTGTTGAGATGCGACCACGTGGGCTCTGCACAGATTTATGGGGCATCTTATAAATTAACAGGCTTTCCTTTGTCGTATCTTCGAATATCACTTAACAATGTCTCATCTCATACATTTTCTAATAACGTCTTCACTTGCTCATCATATTCCGCTAAACCTAACATTTCATAACTCTTTATGAATTTGATTCGACTTATTTTATTCCTATTCTCTATAGGGTACGGTTGTGCACCAAATACACAAAAAGGTATGAAATTAAAACAACCGGCTTGTGGATAATTGTATTGAACCAAAAGTGGACATCATGATAGTAAGACCTATAGGGTAGCATTATACATTGCAAATGAACTTTGTCAGCCTAGGGATTATAGTCTCCCATTGTGTTTGCTTTGTGAATGCATCTATTAATGATACATTGCATTTACCTATTTCATTACACTTTAATGATTCACCTTAGCACCTCTACTTTTCTAAAACAGCTTGCTTTCCCTTGTAAACGTTGTACTTACCTCAATATTGGTTGGTTATTGTATGCCTACAAACACGTGTTACACGCAAGGCAACAGCCACAACCAACGGAAAGGAAGAAGACGAAGAGACGAGAGGGAGATGTTTATTTCAACCACGCCCGGCTTGAATTAACCGGGTACAAAGCTAATTGTCATCATTTATAACAAGTCTGGACAAACGATCTTCCTCCTGTTCCAGTGAGGCCACGTCAGCGTTTCTTTCTGAAAAAAGAAAAAAAGAAACTTATTTAGTGGCATTATGGTGGTTTTTATTTCATTACACACGGTTTGAAAACGAAAGAAGTCGATTTGCCCGCGCAACCTGGAGGACTACTGTTCAATTCAATAATCATCCGCTTGGGTCAGACAATGAGTGTATTTATATATATGTATACCAAATATTTAGCTGTTCAAACATTAATAACTTGTAGAAAATATACTATTTTACATTATATCATACTTGGTCGTGCCTCTAAAATGGCATGCATTTTCATGTAAATTAATGTTTATATGAAAATATAAATTATTATTGATACTTATCCATGCCTATACAACTTGTGTGTCCTACATAGGTAGGAATAAATATGTACCTTATCATTACTAACTATACTTACTAATCGTATGTGTAATTTATCGAATTAATGATGCCTGTAAACTGGCGTCCCTCATGTACAAAAATGAGAATATATTACTATTATTATTAATAGTGGAAGCTTATATTCATAAAAAATGTATAAAAAGGATAAAACTGTTAAAATGGGTATCTTTCCCGAACATGGGACAGGAACATCTCCGAATTCGGCATGGGACTGTCAATAGAGAAGTCGCACCACATTCTGTGCATATATTCCTCTAAATGACTATAAGTCAGATTCTTTTATAATATAATATTTATTTATTCCTGTTTATGCAGGAACATACCATTTGTACAGGCATGGATAAGTTATTACATAAATTGCAAATATTTCGATGTATGCTGAATTTACAGTCTGTTTGTTCTTTCTGACATTGCAGTCAGTTGGAACAGTCTGCAAGATAGTCTGTCTGTGTAACACATAAAGAGATATGGAAATATTGTCTTCGCATTAACAAAAAACCCAGACATCAGATGAATGTAATACAAATATCTGGGAAAAATAAAGCTTGAAGTCAATTCTCCTATATAACTTTGTTGTGAACGGCATAATTGAGTTAAAGTTTACTGATGTATTATTTTGAGTCAGTGATGTATTTATTCCATTTTTCAGCAGTCTAATCGAAGTTTTATAATAGGAAAGAAATTTGATCGTTGATACGAAAATTATATAAGGTCATGTTGGATTGTTTTACTGCATGGAATGGGATCGAGGTCGATTCTAGAACTATCCATTGGCGCCATTCGTGTCAGCATGGCAGACTGCACATGTAAGTTGAGTAATACATTGAAAACTGTTTGAAAACCAGTTGCCTCTTTATTTCAGATAAAGAATACTCCTTGTACAGAATGTTGGCCAGCGTTTTAAAATAGTAGCATCGGATCGTTCATGGAATTTGAGTTTGAATTTACATAAATGGTCATTTCAGTTTAGATGTTGGGTTGTTCGACCTCGACCAGGAGGTATATAGAAGTTTACGCTCAGCAGTTAGATAAAGTATGTAAATATGAAAAGAACTTTATTATTTTATGTACATATAAATGTTTATAAATGTATATCATTGTATAGTAAAAATTACCTATAATCTAGTTGCTTTTTCATGTATTTTTGCGAAGTCTTAGAATTTATTTAGTGTCATAATATTTAGTAATGAGTCCAGGCGTTATAGTGTTCTAATAGCTGGTGTGTTTTACAGATAAGTGGTGCGGTCTGATTGGCATAGTCATTGGGATGTAGCAGCTTACATAGTAAGCGTTTGAAGGTTATGGTGGAGTGACAGGTCCTTATTTCTAGGGGTAAACTGTTACAGATCTTAGAGTACATGACTATGAAGAAGTTTGTACGGAGTGCTGTCTTACAGTTTTTCCTAGATACTGTGCACGTTTGGTTACGAAGGTTGTAAGAGCCTTCCGGTGAGAACTGTATCTCCTTACTGTCTGAGAATGATATTTTATGCAAGACTTTGAAGAAGAATATTAGATTATTGCTGAGTCGTCTCATCCACAGTGGGCCGATACCTAGATTTATACACCTTGATGTGTAGTCCTTTCCGCAGTCAAATCCTAGTAGTTTAGATGTGAGGTATCGTTGGACACTTTCTATTTTGAGCCTGTCACCTGCGTGAGTGCTGCTGAGAATAAATGGACAATATTCAAGTAGTGGTCTGACACATGTTTTGTATAATATTAGTTTCGCTTCGTAGTTGTGGAAATTCCTGAGTATGCATCCTAAGAGCATCCTCAATTTACGCGTCTGCGTTGGCACTTGCTCAGAAAATGTCAGGTCACTAGAGTACCTGAGTCCTAGGTTAACAGCACTTCGGAGTTTAGCCTAGTCACTAGATTCAAGTACCAGTTTAATATTTATTGAGGGTGCACCGAAACAGATCCAACCACATTTTTTAAGGTTGAATTTTAGGTTCTATTTGGAGGACAATGCAGTTACTCTATCTAGTTCTTCCTGAACAGCTTTCTGAAAGTATTTTAAGTCATCACAGTGGAATGTGTAAGCTGCTTTAAGATCATCTGCAAAGATGAATGGTTTACCAAGTGAGAAACAGCTGCATATATCGTTGACAAATAGAGTGAATAGAAGAGGATCTAAGACGCTACCTTGAACTACTCCAGAAGTGACTGGACTAGGTTTAGAGTTTACAGACCCCAGTCTAACTACTTGGGACCTATTGTTAAGGAATGATTCAATGCATCCTAATAATGGGTTACGTATTCCTAAGGAGTTCAGCTTATTTTTTAGAAGTAAATGGTCAACGCGGTCAAAGGTTTTGGATATGTCAAAGTAGATGATTAGTACTAGTTGTTGTTTGTCTCGGCTGCTAGTTATATAGTTAAAGAAGTCAAGGTGACATGTCATGCATGATCTGGATTTTAGGAATCCATGTTGGTTGGGACTTAGAATATTGCAGCTGAGCATATGTTTGAGAATATCATCTTTAACTATTCCTTCAATGATTCTAGATACTATGGGCGTATTATGGATTGGCCTATAGTTGCTGACTTCAGTTTTGGATCCGGATTTGTGTTTGGGTACTATAAATGTGGTTTTCCACTTATCTGGATAGGTTTGGCTTTCTAGGAACATTGTAAAGATCTTAAGTAATAAAACGGAAATGTCAGAACCACCGTGTTTATAAAAATACGATGGTATACCGTCAAAACCAGCGCTACTAGAGCTTTTAAGAGTATTAATGGCTTGGTTAATATTAGAATAAGTGAAATGAACTGTAGTGATTTGTTTCAGCGTTGAAGATGAAGGGAGTTCTATTGTAGGTTGTAAACCGAGAAGTGGACTTGTGGGCTTAAGGTGGTTAGCTGCAAACGTCTCGTTGAGCAATTCACACATGTCTGCATGGTTGCTGTATAGTTTACCCTTGCTTACAAGGAGAGAAATTTTATGACTTTGGCGATTCATTCGTTTCTTTAGTATTTCTGTGAGAGCACCTACTCTGGTGGTGCTGGCTAGTGCCGTGCATTCTTCATTTCTCATACGCAAGTTATGAGCTTGCGAGATGGAGCCAAGAGTACTAAGTATTGACCCTAGTGTACTAAAGTCGTGTCGCCTGGAGTAACTTGTTGACAGTCTCTTCAGTTTCCTACGATCCTTCGGCTTTATGAATGACTTTCTATGTGGGGAAAACTTTAGTGTTTGAAGTGGGATGACAGCATCTAAGCGTGTGTTGGAGTTATAGTAAAAGATGTCTAGAGCTTTCGAGAGGCTATCAGTATAGAAGTACTGTCTCCATTCTGAGGATCTTAACGTTGATTTCACTAGAGTGCAGTCTGCCTTACTGTAGTTCCTGTAAGTTATTTGTTGTGAAGTAGAGGTATGGGCTGAATTGCTACTTGGTGGAAGTGGCAGTGCACACAGCACTGTTTTGTGGCCACTTCCTGAAAACTCAGAACCTACTAGGGTAGAAAGGGGACTTATATTGTGGCAGTAGATTAAGTCTAGTACGTTATTACCTCTTGTAGGGGTTGTGACGGTCTGCTTCCAGCCAAGTATATCCAGTGTGCCTAAGAACTTATCAAGTTTAGTTGGACCTGTGGGTATTTCCCAGTTGATTTCTGGTAAGTAAAATTCTCCACATAGGATCTTATGATCGTAGTGTAGGGTGGATAATTGTTCCAGAGTATTAATAAGTTGGGTCTCGTAATTACTAAAGGTACCAGGTGCTCTGTAGGTGCATCCAATTAATACCATTGCGTTATTTAAGTGTAAGTTAACCCATAAAGTCTCAGGTATGTTAAGTGTACTACTTTCTAGCTGTGATACAGTAAGTGTATTCAGAAAGTACATGAGACAACCCCCTCCCTTACCACCTTCCCTGTCACACCGAAAGTGTGTGTAGTTATTTAAGCTTATCTCTTCACCCAGTATGTTCGAATTACGCCAAGATTCAGTGACGACAATTATAGGGGGTTTGTATATTACTGTGAGTGCTCTGAGCATCGGTAGTTTATTTAGAACAGATCTAGCATTTATGAGGATTAGGTAAAGATGAGATTTGAAGTAGCATTTGAAGTATTTAAGTTCGTTAATCAGCCCCGAGTATGGTTCAGCACCCAGTAGTACTGTTTGACAAGACGACCCTATGTTGAGAGGAGTTTCAGCATCATGTTCACCTATGTCTATCGAGTTGGTGTGTGCTGTTTTCGGTGAAGAATTAAGCGTTGGAGTACTGGATTTGCTATAGGCTAAGGCATTTTTATTTTTAGTTAAGCCAGAAACATGGATAGGGATCTTTACTTGACCTAAACTTGTACATGTATCAAGTGTGCTTAGTGGATGCGGGTGAACTAGACTGTTCCTATATCCATGCAAAGAGGGGGCCAGCACTAGCGGTTTAGGAGTGTTAACATCCCTACCAGCTGTTTTTTCAACGCTGACAGGGACGCGGGGGATAAAAAATGATTAGGACCTTGTGAAGACCATGGTTTATTATTCCACCTATTGTTTGGTACTAGTTGTGTCCTTGTATGGGTTTCGTGTGTACTGCTTTGTACCATATATCCGATCAAAATTTATTTGTGTGCCATACTGTGAATGCCCTGAGTTGTTGGTGGTCGAGTTCTGACTATTGCCACTTGTACTATTGAGGGTGGCATTGTTGTGGCGTTGGTTATCAGTGTGTGCCATGGTGCTATTTCGCACGTTGTGGGTGCCAATACTGTTGACCATGGGGAATGTGGGCTTACTTATACTGCCATTGTTGTTGTTGGCATGATTTGGGGTCATATTCTTCCTTTATTACCAATGTACTTATGGCTAGGAGATGACAGGGTCAACTTTCGGGGGATTTTGACTTTTTTTCCGGGATTATTTAGTGACATGTCTATATCTACAGTGATAGGTGGTATAGTTTTATTGGCTATTTGATTACAATTTAGTGGTTTTGCGGTTGGTCTCTCTCTGAGAAGATAATTCTGTGTGGTTAGAGAGGGGTGGTGCGGTGGATTCTACGGTATCTCTCAAAGGGTTGGGTATAATGGCTGCTTGCAATGTCCTGTTGTTTATTCCACAATTAGACTCAGAGTGATAATTATATACGCGCCTTTCTATGACTGTCTTGTCCACCGCAACCTTTATTAGTTTGTAATTTCTGGCCTGCGATAGGGTGTGTTGGAAGTGGATGAATTTTCTGGCCTCGGCTGGTGTTTCTAACTGAAAACGAATAGGACAACACTTTTCATGTTGACTCTTCTTCAGCCTATAGCACTTAGTCTTGGAGTTGGGCATTTGCGCCTCACTAAGTAAGATGCGCTGTACCCTTTTTAGTGCCTCATTTTCCGGAACGTTGTAGACAATAGCATTTAGTTTAGCAACGAGTCGTTTTGTTACTTCTGTAGTAACCAAGTTAATTAGGTTATCCACCTTAGATACTGATTCTGTGTCAAGTTTGTTAAGGTCTACAGTTCTCATGAGGATAGTTAAAGGTGTCAGTTCACAGACCTGCGATCTGATATCGCTGATCTGATCTGATAATTTGGACATTTTGGTATTGGTTTCAGAAATTCCAGGATATACTGACTTATTGTTTTTTATTTTCCTTAACTCGGCCTTAAGTTCTCCTATAGACAACTTTAGAAGTTCTATTTCTGAAGATAGTAGTGAAACAGAGCTTGAAGGCTGGAGCTTTTCGATAAGCACATAAGGTGTAGGGAGGGTTTCTGTATGAGCAGAGGGTACTGAATTTTTGGGAGTAGTGCTAATACTAGCTGCCAGTACAGTTTTATCCTCAGTTTCAGCTCGACGCTTACGACATACAAGTGAGTTATGTGGCTCACTATAACCATTTGTAGGGAGTGTGTTGCTTGATGTAGCAATCAATGACTTAAAATTAGTCATTAGAGTACTTGTGCAAGGATTACAACAGGATAAATTTTATGTAACGAATCACGCAAAAATGTTACGCAAACGTTGGGCATACCGCGTAGCAGTTGCTTCAAAGCATCCAGTCGAACAGAACTAGATGATAGAAAATCTGCCTGTGTATTGCAAGGATTATCACGGTCGACGTCTATGGTTACAATGCATTTAGGGGAGTTATCATTTCTTTTGAAACATCCAAAAGAATTGATACTAGTAGATACAGATGATAGTGAGGCTACACGTATGATCGGCCCCTCTGACTGACAGTTCTGAGAAGGGCAATGGAGTGGTGTGAATTCAACCACATCAAATGACCTGGAATCAGACACTTTGGGAGTCAGTATGGCTTGGTAGGTATCCATAATACTTATCTAACAACCTGTACTACTGTATATATTCCTGATAAAATAACTTATTACATAAAATGGTGAAGAGGTTATGGAGTACTCAACAATATGATTGTACACTCTTTGTTAGTTGTTGAAATTAAAGACATTGTACATGATTTTGTTTACAACCACTCATGTTTAAATATATGTAATTTCCGAACAAAAAATACAATATATGCTGTTGGTAGCTTCGCCTTCCCTCTGGCCATTCCTGTCTACTTGCTACACTCATACCGTGTTGTATACTTTGGATTTATTACAGTAGAGTGAAATAGCCTGTATAGAGAGCGTTTGAAACTTCTAACTGAAGAGCAAGTCCTGAGATCTAGGGGCGGGCTATTCCATATATTAGAATGCATGACTGTGAAGAAGTTTTCGCGGAGTGTTGACTTAAAGGCTTTTATTATCACTGTGCAAGTTTGGTTACGCAGATCGTTAGAGCCTTCTTGTGCAAATTGCATGTCCTTACCGTCTGAGAATGATATTTTGTGAAGGACCTTAAAGAAGAATATTAGGTTTATAATAAGTCGTCTTGTCCAAAGTGGGTCAAGTTTTAGGATCATGCACCGTGAGATGTAGTCTTTCGTACAATCGTAGCCAAGTAGTTTTGAGGCAAAATATCGTTGGATACTTTCCATCCTTAGCTTGTCACGTGTGCGAGTGCTGCAAATAATGAATGGGCAGTACTCTAGTAGTGGTCTTACATGTATTTTATACAGAATTAGCTTTGCTTCATTGTCGTGAAAGTTCCTAAGTATGCATCCTAAGAGCATCCTCGACTTTTGAGTCTGTGATGCCACTTGCTCAGAGAATGTCAAGTCACTAGAATACTTCAGGCCTAAGTCAACGACACTTCGTAGTCTGGTTAGGTTAGCAGATTGGAGCGTTAATTTCAAGTCATTTGAGGGTGTGCCGAAGCAGATCCAGCCACATTTGTTCAGGTTAAACCGTAGATTCCATTAAGACGACCAAACAATCACTTTATCTAATTCTTTTTGCACAACATTCTCAAAGTACCCTAGGTCATCACAGTGGAATGTGTAAGCTACTTTTAGGTCATCTGTAAGGATGAATGGTTTTTCTGGACAGAAGCAAGTGCATATGCCATTGATTTATAGTGTGAACCTTGTACTACACCAGAAGTGATTGGGCTAGGTTTGGAAGTTACAGATCCCAGTTTAACTATTTGGGACCTATTGTTAAGGAATGATTTAAGCCATCCTAATAATGGGTCATTCCTAAGGATTTCAGCTGATGCACTAGTAGTAAACGGTCGACACGGTCAAATGCCTTAGAAATGTCAGAGTAGATGACAAGTACTAGTTGTCGTCTGTCACGACTTCTGGCCACAAAATTTAAGAAGTCTAAGTGGCATATTAAACAAGAACTGGACTTTAGGAATCCATGTTGGTTCGGACTTATAATGTTGCAACTAAGCATATGTTTGATTAGGTTATCTTTAACTAGTCTCTCCATAATTCTAGATGCTATAGGTGTGATATTGATTGGCCTGTAGTTGCTGACTACTGTTTTCGAGCCAGATTTGTGTTTAGGCATAATAAACGTTGTTTTCCATATTTCAGGGTAAGTTTGGGTTTCTAGGGACATTGTGAATATTTTAAGCAGTAGCAGGGGAATGTCAGGGCCACCAAATTTATAAAAATAGGATGATATACCGTCAGTACCAAAACCTTTTGAGCTTTTTTAGGGTTCTTATAGTTTGTTCAATTTAGCATATGTAAATTCAACAGTACTAATTAAGTTTGGTGTGTGTGGAGATGAAGTTTGCGCCATATTAGTAGCAACATATAGCAATATACTGATGGGATCAACTAGTTTATTCCAACTGAATTCAAGATTTACTCTGAAAGCAAATGCGGATTTAATGGACTTCGACCAGGAACATGAAGCCCACACGTATTGCATTACCTACTGTGATCTTGTTTGATGCCTGCTTTCCGATTTTCGTGACAAGAACATATTTATATGCTCCATCAACCATGACTTTTTCATCCCGGTTAATACAGCTGCTGAGTATTCTATAGTAATTTCAGGTTCGCTGAAGATAACAGTCAACCGATAACTGAAGTTGCATTAAGTTATCACCTTCTCGGAACATTGAATGCATTCTCGACACTGCTCCAAAGTCTTTAGAATTTGGCATGGAATGAATTCACTGAATTCATGATATAAATCCTCTGGCATATTGTTTCTTTCCTGTGCATTAAAAGCATTTATCGCACAGTTATGCAGCCGATCGGATAAGAAGCTCCTCGGGATTGTGAACTCAACGAAGCATCTAAAAGGTGCTTGGAATTTAAATTTGCGCGCGCTTCGAAAAGGAAAGTGGCATTTTTACTTTGTGAATTAACATCTGCTTTTGTTGCATAAATTGCATTGAAAGCTTTTCACTTTACCATGACTGGTTTAATTGGTTGAATTATTGTTTTTGTGCACTTTTGTGACTTTTTGCGGGGTTTTTATATCTGCGTGTTTAGGTGTATATATACATATTTGTCTGTGTAATTTAAACAGCTTATACCAACATGAGTCTCAACAATAGCTGTTGACTACCGGACTGCAATTTTCCGTTGGGATGATGGGATGCATTGTGATAACTGCAACCGATGGTTTCGTAGAGTTGGCACTGGCTTATCACCATCAGCCTTTTGGGAGATAAAGCCGGTCATCATCGCCGTTGGTGTGCACATTTTATAGCAAGCAGTTTGATGTCCTCATTTAAGAGGCCGCAGGACTCCTTATGTTCAAAAAATTGACAAAATCCTCAAATGAAGGTAACAAGTCAGCATCCGGAACCAATGCAAGGAATGATGATCCTGGACTGAGTCATAAGACTGGGACATAACCACATTCCCAAGCTTCGAAAGACACAAAAGAGATACAGTGTGCCCAAAAGTCTGCAACCGTACGCAAAACGTCCCGAAAATCTAAGAGGGCAAGTGGTACCAACACTGTAAGGCCACCGGGTGATACTTCCACGACGAGGCGTTACGCGTCTCGTGAACGCATGGCTTCCAGCTGCAGCGATGGCAAAGTGGAAGCAACTAATTCCACTTGGCTAGTGCCGAATAATAAGAAGCTCAAGAACTTTAGGAAAGAGAAAAGGACTGGGCTCACTGATAAAATCTCGACTGCTGTAAACACTAATACGTTTGCGAAGCATTCGGACTCAAATTACAGTATCGTAATTTGGAGCTTGGATGAATCAAATAGAGTAGATTCAACTGCCTGAAATGCTGATGATCTTGAGGTAGTTAGCTCGGTCATTAGTGAAGTACTTCCTCAAAAGACAAATGGAGTACACGCAAGAAAATTCACCACAGTCGGTAAACGAAATGCGGATGCAACGGAAAGCTCCCCACGACTTCTGAAGATTGTACTGGGGAACGAGATGGAGAAAAGCATTATTCTTAGTAACGCATTCAAGATCAAGGACAAAAAGATGAGAACAAGATCGGACTGGCCCCTAGAAGATAGAACCAAGAGGACAGAAGCCGTAGCTCATTTAATGGCCCGACTAGAAAAACGTAAAAATACCTTAAACTGTTGGGTTTTAGGGTAGTGAGATGTCGGAAACCTGTGTTCCCCAGACCTTTGTTGATAGGTGGAGTGAATACGTAGGTTTTTCAGTATGCTTAGTCTTAGGAATAAGCTCTCTGAACTAGGAGTGTCGCCTGAAGGACTGAAACCTGATGTGATTGTTATCACTGAAACATGGTTGCTAGTAAGTGTATACTTAACTCCACTCATACCTGAGTACGTCTTCTTCAAAACAGACAGAATAATTAGTCGAAAAGGTGGTGGAGTTGCCTTAAACATTCAGGATTGCGTAGGAATTACACCAACGTCACCGGAAGCTCATGACTGCTGCACTAATGAAGCCGCAAGCTGTGTCATTAGTTCGAACAAGGCCACTGTGACAGTTGGAGTTATTTGTGGAAATCCTGCCAGCCAAGCTGACGATTTCGTACTAAATCACTTCAGGACGTGGAGTAGTAGAAATAAGTGTCTAATGGTAGGTGACTTTAATGCCCTACATATTAAGTAGGAGGAATTAACATCAACTACCTTGTACATTTGTTTCAACAGGGAACTCATACTGACAGTGCTTGAATGCGCGCTTGTGCTGCATATAGATACACCAACACGATACCACCCTAAACATGATCCATCCACTCTAGGCTTGGTGCTAACGCACCAGAAGGAAGATGTCGGTGACATTAGGTGCCCGGCGCCGCTAGGCAGTAATGATCATATAGTTATCGCTTTTATGTTTAGGATTCAAACTGTCATACGTAGGTCAACAACAACTCGTCCGAATATTTGGAAAGAGAATATACCTGCAATCCGAAATGCAGCAAACATAGTTGACTGGTCTACTGATACACGTCGGACTGCCGAAGCTTGGATGGAACTTAGAAGTACACTAGACTGCGTCACTGCACTCTTCGTGCCTTGGCCTACGCCTGGGAAACTATGGCATAAACCACCGTGGATTGGTAATGAAATAAGGTTATTAAGAAAACGCAAGAACTAATAGGACCAGTTTACTGTGGCTGGGAGGGATGAGTTTCGGATGGAACACCGCAAAATATGATTGACAAAAGTTGTATAGAGTATGAGAAACAGTTAGTGTTGGATTGTGTGCATTGCTTAAAAAAATGTACTCGTATATCAAACGTAGGACCAAAATTAGCAGTGATATTCCGTCACTAATGAACAATTCTGGAGAGGTGGCCGAGTCAGATGAAACAAAAGCTGTAAAACTCTCGGAATACATTTGCGATGTCTTTTCGTCTAATCGTACTACTCAGGTCACTGCTGCAGTCAATAAAATGCCTCCGATTGTGACAGAGGATGCATTGGTTCCCAAACTAGTGTCTAAAATGAAGCCAGGCAAACCACCTGGACTCGACGAACTTCACCCTAGACTGCTAGTCTCCTTGGCGAATATAGTATATATTACAATTACGGAGATTTTCCGAATGTCTCTGACCCAGGCTGGGCTGCCCAGGGACTGGAAGGATGCTTTCATAAGCCCCATCTTCAAAGAGGGAAGCAGGCAGTTAGTGTCTAACCATCAGCCTGCAAGTCTTACCTGTATTATAGCAAATCATAAGGGATCAGCTGTTAGCTCATATGGAGAAACGTGGGTTACTGGAGGTGGGACAACACGGAATCCGACCAGGACAATCCTACCTGACAAAATTACTGTTAGCTAGGGGAGATTGGGTCAAAGTCATGGATAAGAACCATTTGTTGGGCGTTTTCTTTATTGATCTTGGTAAAACCTTCGACGAGATACCTCATTTAGGTCTTCTTAGTAAACTCAAACACCTTGGATTATACCAACGCCTATGTGGTTCAGCGACTAACTGATAGACAGTAAGCAGAAGGTAAGGGTTAATGGTGTACTACAGGGATGGAAGGCAATACTACGCAGAGTGCGTCAGGGAACTGTACTTGGCCCCCCGCTATTCCTGTAATATGTAAATGAACTGACAAAAATTCTAACCAAGTCCTCTTTTTTATTTGCAGATGATATAAGATATGGAAAACTGTAAGCAATGACGATGATGGGTCGGCCCTACAAAGCGATCTAGATAAATTAGCTGAATGGAGCCTGGGAATTAATTCACCAAAAGCGCGTGAAGGCATCTAGGTCATAGGTCATACACATACTTCCTGGGGGACACAGAACTGCCAAATGTTAAGGGACAAAATGACTTGGGAATTGTTGTAAGTCGTGACTTAAAAACAACGGCAAATTGTAATGAAACCGAAGCTAAGGCTTTTCGAATGCTATGGGCACTTCTAAGGGACTTTAAAAGGTTAAACGAGTGTATTGCAAGTACTCTATGCAAAATATATCAGGCCTCATCTAGAGTACTGTATACAAGTGGCGAGTCCATGCTTCAAGAAGGAGGCACATATCCTGGAAAGAGTATAGAGGGTAGGAACCAAATTAGTAAGTGGTATCTCACACCTTCCTTATGATAAGAGGACAGAGCACCTAAATCTCTTACCAATATCATACCAAAGGAGGAGAGGCGACTTAATTTTGGCATACTGTATATTAAAGGGTGATTTGGGGATTACCTTTCAAATCTGTTCTCTCCCTCTAGGATATATTTATGAGGCCACCACAAGAAGGTGCTCAAACAGAGGTCGAATAATTACGTGTGGAATTTTGATTCTCTCGCAGAGTGGTCAACGGCTGAAACTCCTTACCTGATTCAGTAGTAACAGCTCCATTGGTGAACGCTTTCAAAGAGAAGTTCGATCTCTGCTGAAATATATATTATAGGGACTAATGAAATAGTAAACAATAGACACCAAAGTCAAATGTCCTGGAAAAGCCAATTGGATTCTTTTGGGTGAGAAGCGGTACTTAATTTACGAAGAAGTGTATATACGATAAACATGTAATAAAAATGAATCATGTAAGGTATATATCTCCAATATGCTGCAAAAACTGGTCCCAGGTTCTCATAGAAGTGGTGGCGCAGCAGTTAGGACTCTCGCCGACCATGCACATTGTCCGGCGTTCGATCCCCTGCCGGTGCACACCTGATATCAACGGTCGGTCTGAGAAATCGGGCTACTGATATCACACACTGAAAAGCCCAGTATAGAATCAAGCTATAATCAGTATATATAGACATACCAAACAAATATATTCTCTATTTCTCCAGCTGTAGCCGATACTGGCTGCATACACGCAGTATATAACTAAGGGAGACCTTTGATTCCGAGAAGAAAGTGTTTGAAAAGTCACCAATTATGTATGACTTACCAACCTACACGGACTTCCTCATATAAAGTGGTTGCATCTGAATATATGACCATCACTAGCCTGGCAATACTTTTTCAGAGTCATTATCCCTCCACACATATGCATGTTTTATTCCTCCCTGTCAACCCATTTTCCACAGATAAATCAAAAACCAAATCTAGGAGACATTTTCAATGAGGATTATGACTAACGGCTATTTGTAATGCTGAGCTATCTGACTGGTCAAATCAAGGGTATTTGACTTCGATGTCTAATGCTTACTCTTTCCGGATTAACATAGGCAGCAAGAGCCTTATACACTTATAATCTGAATCTGCAACTATGCCAACTCAGATGACATACTGACCTATCACAAGCAAATATATAATTTATTTGTATCACTCATGGCAACACGAAATTACTACCATCGACAGAAGATCACTGCAGGGGATGGTACGTCATACTAATGGGTGAGGACTATGCCTATCGCGATGTATTTTCGCGCACTGTATGGGTTTCGCGTTCACGCCTATAGAGGCGTTATAATCGTTCGGTTTTGTGAAAATAGGTTATATTTGACTAGTCTTAGGCTTCTGTAACCGAAAGAAGCAATATTTTCCTGTATGGTGTTCGTATTAATGGGTAAAATTGTCATGATATCCCAGACGAGTTATTACTAAAACAAGTCATTTTTTATAAGAAATTTCTCATAGAGAGACTATTATTTCCCTTAAAGCTTTGTTAGTTGCGAGTTATTTAAGATCGTAAGGTTGTAAATTGACTACAGGCAATGGTTGTTGTCATAGCAGTTAATCGATGAGAATCAGGTAATTGAAAGAGAATTAGCCCATAGACATAAGTTAGATGTATGTTCTGATGAGCTTAAAAACTTTTATTATCATCCGTGATGATTGAAATCTTCCATAATACATAGAAGAAATCATACGATGAATGAGACAAGCAGGTGAATTTCGTGGTGATTATTTCCATTTTGATGAAGTTCAAGCTGAGAATCGCTCAGCCCAAGATATGTTACCAGTTGAATTTACATTGTCACATGGAATTTCGGAAGACTGCAACTGCTCAGTTCGTTAAATGGCATCAACTTATCATGATATCAGTGTTCACTGGGACAAGAATAATATTATGGATGGTCCTTCTGAAATGAAACAGTGTTTGTAGTTAGTATTACCTTTCTGTCGAATAGTAGCCAGCAGCTGCATCCTACCACTAGTACACCTGTTACGTAAGTTATAAAAGTCGTAATAATCATTCATTTTCAGATCACTGAGATATTCTGAGCTCCTTCGTGAATTACCTGTGGCTATGGAGGATACGGAAGCTGCACTTATGACTCAGTTTTTAAAGCATTTATTATTCAACAGGTTATCTATAGGGGTTTTGTGGTTTTGAGGTTACAATCCTTGAGTATATGTAGTTACTGCATGCCAGTGTTTGTGAAGGGACAGTTGATGAAAATAAAGAGGAAATCAAGCTTCCTATAAAACCACTAGGAATACTGCAAACTGTTGACAAGAAACTGCGTCGAGGGAAGTACTCTGAACCGATAGAAAGTGTTACTCCAGTTTCCATAATTACTATCTCATAGATGTGTAAGCTATCTTTCAAAGTTCAGAATGACGCCAAAACATCAATACTACCCTATGGACCCTACAAAAATTCATGAGAGTTCTTACAAGTTAGCCTGTCTTAAGGGTTCTGATCTTCCAGATCTCTGAACTCACTCCTCACTGAAATATCACTTATTTCCCTCATTCACGCACTGTTATGCTCTATTTTATCTTAAATGACTAGGCCTTTATTAAAGCTAAAACTTACTCTTTGTTCAAATTTTCTGCTTGCCTAAAGTCTGATTGCTTTGATGGAAAACACCAAAACAAAGCTAGATTTTCATCGGAAACTTCATGGTTTCCATGATAAGACCAATATAGTTAGTTAGCAAACAAATTGTAGAGAAAAGCTTCGTTAATGAAGCACATTACTGTCACAGTTAATTCGCAAGAAACACAGGATACTAGATTGTGTGAGTGAAAATATCGAAGTGAAAATACTGCAAGTATAACCACAACTCAAGAAATTCATTGGTACCCACGGGATCCTATTCACTGGTAACCACCATAATGGCTAACAAGTCTCAAGCGGGTGTACATCGAAAAGATCGTTGTATCTGTTTAAAAAACAGTGAATGAATGTTAGAATAGTCAAATATTACATTTATATTCTTCAAAATTGCTTGCAAACCAGGCATAACACAACCACACAAAACCGCAGACGACAGCACCTACCTGGTAAAAGTCAAAAATCCAGTTGATCGTCACTGTTTTAGCCAATGAAAGATAAGAAAACCTGAAGCGCGGTAAATTTAAAAGGCGATAATATTTATCCCCACCCGCATACTTTACTGTGCGCAAACGGATTATATGTAACTGAGATGATATTTCATGCGAGGCTTGATGATGCACTGAGGATATAATAACAGTTTACGACTATGAGGCATTTCACACAAGTATTACTACGTTGCCTTGCAATTTCATTAACTATGCAGTGTCTTCGAAATGATAAATGCGAGGGATACAGATAGCCGGTATTAATGCATATATTTTTTGTTGTTTACTACCACAAACTTGAACTAACTGTTAGTATTTATTTATTTTTATTTTGATTTACAGCTTGATTCCAAATCGTATTTTCAGTACAAGTAAGGAATTTTCAGCATGGATATCGGTAGCCCAAATTCAGGCCGACCATAGATATCGGGTGTGCGCCGGCAGGGGATCGAACCCCGGACCATGTGCATGGTCGGCGAGAGTCCTAACCACTGTGCCACCGACGCACACTATAAAACTCAATGACTCTAAATTATTAGTAACAAAATAGGGGAATAAACCCTGCGTTTATCGCATATTGTTTGCTTAAATTATTATTATTTGCTGGCTGCCTCTGCACCTCTCTTTCTGTTTTCTTCTTCCTTCTCTTCTCGAAGGTATTTCATTGATGCACTGCAAATGAACAGTAATGCTGCTTTCTACGTTTTTATTACTTGAGAGTTATTCAGAATATTGTTGGCACACACAACGAACAACGGAAGAAATTCCATTCTGAGTACTGTTTGTCATCGCAAAGTTGGTCCCTTGTATCTGTTATTACCAAAATAATGCTGTACTTACCCTCTACTATGGAGTTTTTTTAAATTTTTGAACCCTTATTCATTGACAAAATGATAATGATCACAAGGCCTGTATCCTGTATGTCTTACTCTAGCACCTGTTAATCACCTCTCTTCTTACCTTCCATTAACGCAACATTTCGTAATTCCCGCATGAATTTAACTGACTATAAGTATATTATAGACTATAAATTAGACTTGAACCAATATATTGTAATCTACTCTAACAAAGTTTCTAGAGGTTTTTTTCATTTTTCCAATTTTCGATGTTAAAAATACGGTGTTCCATTTCAAATTACACTTGTCAAATATGATCATGCCTGTACAAACGGTATGTTAATCATGTAAATGCTTAATTTATGTGAAATATATTAACAAGAGTCAAACAAATTAAAAATATTTTAGCATGAAACAGCACATATTCACATTAAAAAGGGTTTATATCAATTCAGTGAAAAAATCACAGTTGAAGAACTTTTATTGCTACATCATAGTCAGATCAATTTCCACTAGTCGTTTTATCACAATATGTGGATCAGTTCCCCCCAGATGATAGTGATACTGGACCCGTCTTTGCAGCTTTCATCACCACGCTATCGTTCAGAAGAAACTGGTTATGATCTTTCCATGCAAAGATCGAGATTGTATTCCTTCGACCATCTTCGGCCGCATTGAGAAATATCGTCAATAGTGAAGATGAATTTCTCCTGAAATTTCTCTTTACATGAAGCAGTACAGATGCAGTGTCACGATTGAATGTCTAGGTTGCATTAAATGACATTGTTATCCTCATCAACACAACAGGTATGTGTATCTCACAACATTTTAAGTGTTTCTCTATGCTGTTAACACTGTGCATAGCTGTTTAGAGTTGAAGCATGTTCAGCTTATATTTCTTGGCTGCAGATTCCTAAATATGAGAATGTAATTTCTGTGTGGGTGTTCTAGAGTTTATCTTGGGATTTGTGTATAACCCTCTAATACTGGAAAACTTATCAGGTCTATTGATGCATACGGCGTCAATATAAAAACCATCTGTGGAGTAAAAATACCTTAATTTGTATGAGAATTTTACTTAGTATTAAGAGAATCAATGTATTCAGATTGTATACCAATATGTAAAATTATCTTTCATGACTTCATGTTGTGCTTTATATTTTAGGTATGTGGAGGTTGTCGAATATGAATTCAGAGGAAATGTCAATCTGTGAAACTAATTCTAATACTCTCCACCGGAATTTTCTTCCGTAAATTAAGTAAATGTTTAATATGCTCTTCATTTCTACTCCTTCTGAACTTCTTCAGTACGTCTCTATACTATATGCTTTTGTAATACGTGACTTCGGATTGATGCATGTTAAGCATAGTTAGCCAAATGGAGATTTACTATAGTATTATGAGTCTGTTACTTTAACCATTCATAGGATTTCGCGTCTGTTTCTGTACAGTAGCACATTGTAAAAACTAAGTACGATTTAGCAAGTTGAATTATAATTCTGTTATATTCGTTACGCTGAAGTCGCCTTATTTAGCCAGTTGCAAGTCTGTATACTGCTAAACGCCAAGTATATAGTACAAGTAAATTAGGGTTGATAGCTACTTCATTAATCAGTTAATATGCAGTGGTATCATCAAATAGACTGTCTACCTGGCGATGAGCTAAGAAACTATTTCTATTTATTTCTGATATGCTGTTGAATCATATGATGTCATCTAATATCCATCATTTCTATGATCAATAACTGCAGTGTTTGAATATCTACTTTGTTAAGTATGCCGATGATCTAACTATTTCAATGCCTGTTAACTCCCAGCTAGACTGCACTAAGATCAACAGCTTTCCATCAGAAGTCAGTAAATGGTCTTTGTCTAATGATCTTAGAATGAATCCTTCCAAATGTCAGACTATTCATTTCAGTTTTAGATGTAAGAGACAGTTAAATGAAGCTGTTAATTTCTATGACCATTGTATAATTGATGATAGTGATATAGAAATCAAGTCTGACGCTAAGTATCTTGGATTAATTCTTTCTTCTGACCAATCCTGGCCTTCCCATGCCTTAGCGATTTCTAAAATAATATTTCGTCTGACTGTTCACATTATGAAGTTAAGGCACTCAGGCATAGCCCAACCCTTCCTCTTACGGTTTGTCAACTCGTGCATCTTACCTATTCTTATTTACTGTTCATCTATATTTTTTCCTGGATTGCGTAAAAAAGACTATGTCATACTTGGTAGAACTCTGGAGATTGTCAGTAGGGCGAGTGGTCTCCCTATGGGCCATATCATCACAGTCCTCATTGACGATGGGCACTTGATTTTGGCAGACTGTGAGCATTCACTTTACCTGCAGCTTTCACCTTGTCTCCTCAGGTATAACAAGAGGTCATTTCAAAAGACTGTATACGTGCACGTATTTTATGCAATGAAAATTGTATCAAGCACGAGCTAACTAACTTTATTTGCACTAGTGAATAAACCATTCTCCCCGTCCCCATGACATCAAGCTTTACTGTTATTATTCCTATACTTACAATCCTCTCTCGAATATTTTTGACTTAATACCATAACTGTGGACAATTTCCTGTGGTTAATTTATATTTTAAGTAATTCAGATGCATTTTGAGACAAATCCTGAGGATCCAACTCTGTATTATAAGTTATGTCTTTGAAATTTAAGTACATTATTATTATTAGACTTTAATGACGCCACTTTATCCTGCTTGACATTCACAAAATATATATTTCCTATCTATGTAGGACACACCAGTTGTACAGGCATGGATAAGCATTATTTAAATTACATGAATTTGATTTATAGTGAAATTACATGGTTGTTGTCCTCTCCGACATTAGTTAGTGAGCACAATCTGATAGCTAGTCGTTCGATGGAGCACTTGCATTAATCATGATACAACCGTGTTTCACAGAACCCATCACACAGCGTATCAGCCCTAGATGCATACTACACGCATGCATAATGCCTATGAGCTAGGTATGCAAATCAAAGTAAACGCTTGCACCGTTCATCCATTATTTACAGGACTAACTAGTATGTAAGAACTATGATTTGATCAGTTAAACAGCGTTTAATATATTTAGCCGCGGTCAACACTGCTTGCTTCTGTGACGCATTACCTAAAGCTACGTAGCTATCTTAAAATGGTTTCCACCGAAGGTAATCACCTATAGCTACTACCTTAGTGAGCAACTAAACGTTATCTTTGAATAACATTTTCATGTAAATTTATGTTTATATGAAAATATAAATTATTATTATTACAAGGTAAAAGGGGAAATTCTGAGAACCTTCTTGATAAAAAGATCGTCTCTTAGTCGAAAAAAGTAAATATACCCTAATCTCCACGAAAGCGTTTAGAGGTATTCATCCTATCACCTCAAATGACTCACTATTTGCAGTCACTTAAAAAGTAAAAATGAATTTACCGAAGACAGTCTGCTTATGATTTCTAGATCTCATAATGCACCATGAGGGAAAAGCTATATCCATAGGGTTATAACAGTCATTAATTTGAAACACGACTGCGATTCTCAATCACAACATTCTACTTTGCTACATAATCGTCTAATCGTATCAATAGATGCTTCGCCAAGAAAAAGGAGACCATTGGTTGAAAGAAAATTTATATAAAGCTTTCTTAAAATTCATGGACATTCGTATTTATAGCCATGGAGAAATCACAAACATCCGAAAAATAAGAATTTCATTATTTGAACCAAAACAAGCAATTTGTATTCAGCCGATGTTTTTACTCTTAATAATAATCAGTTTCTCAGGTTGTTGTGGCTTCGAGAAAACCACTGATCGTAGACCACGACCCGAAACGTTGTTATTGCTAATTAAAGTCTAACCTTTATTTAAGATAATTTGTACCCTAACCAGATAATCATATGTTATCGGCTTTTTAAATCGTTTTGCAACATACTGCATGGCTGTTAGGACTGCAGGCAGTCCTAGTTCATGTATTCCGGATCTAGTGCATTAGGTATTAATGAGCATACGTAACACTTACTCTTTACGGGTTTCTGATTGCTTTCCTGTTTCTTTTCGCTCCCGAAAATACATACAAGCACAACAGATTCACACTTTCATGTGGCTCAACCTTGTTTGATTTAGATTCCCTTACAATATGTATGTGATTTTTTAACTGATAACAGCCATACTGATGGTATAGTAACCTTCTCGAAAAGCTTCAAAGCTTTTTCAACTTCAACCCAGGTTCTAAATTCTCAAGGTTTGATATGATCGCTGAAAATCTTGCTAATATCAACTCTGATCATGCTCTCCTCACCACATCCAATCGTAGAATGTTGCATGCTATAAACATGGACGTGAAAGACATCAGTTTTTCAGATTCCTATATGTTAAGTAACCAAATGAGCCAGCAACAAAACTGGCAACCAACAAATGAACTGGAAACAGCAGCTTCCGCCAACCAAACATGTCCATGTGCAAAATTTCCGAAACTTCTATACAGTACAGATTCATTAATAGCTGAAAAACAACTAAAACACTGAAAGCCGCATGAGAGCAGTGTACGGTACTATTACAGTCGAATGAATGCACTTTCGAAACCAACGAAATAACTAATTTTAGCAGGAACGGAAACGCAAATGAGGTGCAACGCAGCATTTGTGAACAATGGGCATCAAGATAAGTTGTGAAAAACTGCCGGATAAAAGTAAAAGCCAATGTGTAAGCGAAAGGCTACGGAACTGCAATCCAACATGGCCGACCAGAATGGACGAAAGTGAACTTCGAGTGCCTAACTCTTCCAATGACCTTGAGCATGCGGGATAATTTCATTCAGTTCAATAATAGCGTCCCAGGAACCAACGACTAGCATGCTTTCAAAGTCATTGGAGCGTCTACACTCCTGGGACGCTATTGTTGAACTTCCCCTTAAGCCGGAAAATGTAATGTTTTTATGATTTATATCATTATCTTATCAAAGCCCGCCTGGCAAGAGTAAGCATTAGACATCGAAGTCAAATACCCTTGATTTGACCAGTCAGATAGCTCAGCATTACAAATAGCCGTTAGTCATAATCCTCATTGAAAATGTCTCCTAGATTTGGTTTTTGATTTATCTGTGGAAAATGGGTTGACAGGGAGGAATAAAACATGCATATGTGTGGAGGGATAATGACTCTGAAAAAGTATTGCCAGGCTAGTGATGGTCATATATTCAGATGCAACCACTTTATATGAGGAAGTCCGTGTAGGTTGGTAAGTCATACATAATTGGTGACTTTTCAAACACTTTCTTCTCGGAATCAAAGGTCTCCCTTAGTTATATACTGCGTGTATGCAGCCAGTATCGGCTACAGCTGGAGAAATAGAGAATATATTTGTTTGGTTTGTCTATATATATATGTGTTGTTGGCACAGTGGTTAGGACTCTCGCCGACCATGCACATGGTCCGAGGTTCGGTCTACTCCGACGCACACCCGGCCTGCAAAATTTGGGCTACCGATATCCATGCTGAAAATTCCATACTTGTACTGAAAATACGATGTGGCATCAAGCTGTTATCAAAATAAACATAAAAATGAAAAAATTTTAAAAATATATTGATTATAACTTGATTCCTTACTGGAATTTTCAGTATCTGATATCAGTAGCCCGATTTCTCAGACCGACCATTGATATCAGGTGTGCACCGGCAGGGGATTGGACGCCGGACAATGTGCATGGTCGGTGAGAGTCCTAACTGCTGCGCCACCACTTCTATGAGAACCTGGGACCAGTTTTTGCAGCATATTGGAGATATATACCTTATATGAGCAAAGTTAAACCCTCGACGCCAATAACAACCAATCAGCAAACGACTTTGAACGGACCAATCACATGTAAGAGACGTTTATGATAAGCGGAAACGTATATTTATAGAATGCACAAAAAAATGATAGAACGGTTACAATGGGTATGTTTCCCGAACATGGGAGAGAAACATTTCCCAATTCAGCATGGCACTGTCAATAGAGAAGTCGCACCACATTCTATACATATGTTCATCTAAATGACTATAAATGAGATCCTTTTGAGGTCCATTTATAGCCCTTACTCTATTTCTCAATCGACCCCAAAATCCTTCAATGGAATTTCTATGAGTCCCCGTAACTGGGTCCACAAAATCACTGGAGTGGTTCACTCTGTGGTGAATGTATCCCAGGGATGACAATGAATCATAGCCTTTCCACTCGTCGGTATGTACAATTGATCCCGGTTTCACGAGTTGCTTTATAATAGGTACCAGAGTATTCGCCTTCCTGTCTGCTATTCTCTCAACGAATCCTTATCGGAGGGACGTGTCGTATAAACCTATGACACAAATGTTGTTCGCTCTCTGACGACCGCGGTTATATTTCTTCTTCACCAACACTGTCTCATACACATGGACTACTACGTCGTCCCCGCCTAACAACGAAGTAATTCTGTCCATTTTCCATGAGGCGATGTCTCTGCAGTGCTGGTACCACTGAACTGTTGAGACAAGGCTGTTCTCCGTCTCGGCAGCAGTGGCTCTCACAAGCTGTTTCAGTACCCAGTAATTGCAAAAGTACAAAATCTGGTTTAGGGAGAGATGAGACCTAGCAAAAAGTTCCTACGAAATATTACCCTCTCTAATACTAACTGGCTTTCAGCATATTCCACAGTGATGTACAAAACCATCAGTTGAGCTAGTATAGCTTTTTAGTGTCATTACACCACCACACGAACAACTTCTCTCCTTTCGAAGCAAGCCTAAAACCAGGCAATACTGAAAGACACTATCCTCCTGGAATTGCAAACCTGACCTTGTAAGGGCACGCATTGAAATGAATCAAGCGCTATACAATATTGAACTACGTTCGTGAATCTCATTGGATAATTCGGCGTCGTTCGCTGATTGGTAGTTACTGGTGTCTAAAGTTTAACTTGGCCCTTATATGATTCATTTTTATTACATGTATATCGTAAATACACTTCTATATAAATTAAGTACCACTTTTCACCTAGAATAATGTGATTGGCTAATTCAAGGTCGTGTGAGGTTGGTGTCGATTCCTTACTGTTGCCGCGCGCCTCTGTAACGTGTACTACGTATTAAACGCAACGTTTACGAAAAGGAAAATCTACCAATAACAATATGCATAGGTGACCTTGAAGTGCTTAGCCTCTCCATAAGCCGTGTGTGCCGTTATCCATTGCCCTTTTCACTCTGATTTCGTTTTGAATTGTTAAACTTTATTGCTCTTGTCATGTGGCTCCATGGAACATTTTGAAGTTATCCAGTATCGGACAAGTTTGTCCGACACTATAATTAATTATAGGCGAGAAATTCAATCCGTTTGTATGTGTCTTGTGAAGTCTAAACAAGACGTAATTATAGGACTGTATTTCGGACTATATTTGTTTTTACCCTGACATTGTTATTTAATATTGACGTGAAGTAATTCACGTCAAACGAACTAGATTAATAGTGAAAAGTTTAGAATTGATTAGTCACATCATGAACTTTTGGTATGCTGCTGTCTGTCTCTGATTCTTATCCATCAGTATTATCACCCTTTCCATGGAATTCAGACTGCTTTTGGCACTTACTATACCGATCGAGATTTTTGTAACGATGTAGTCTCATTGTCCCAGTATCATCAGGCCCAGTTTGTACTGCTAAGTAAAACTTAAACGATCGTTTAATATCAGCATTTACAGCGTCACATTCAGTTGTGTTTTCAAATATCCAGACTTCTATACAGGATCTACATTTGTCTAGAGGAACTGTAATTCCTATGGATCTAAGCTAAAAAATTTCGATGTGGGAGTAAGAAGTGTAACTCCATTATAGATAAGATTTTGTTTTGATAAATCACAGTGTTACTCAGTAATATCAGTTAATATTAATGTATAACTGTGCTGCCTGGGACGACTATTGTCGTTTTTTTGAGCCTTCTGCTTGATCCTTGACAAGGTCATTTGTGCGTTCGTAGGTCGTTTCGGTCTGGGTTCCTATTGTTTAGAGTTGCTAAAATCTTATCTATAGTGGAGTTATACTCTACCACAGTGCCCAAGTTTTATACTTATATCAGTAAGCAGTGTAGTAGTCATAACGGAGTATTGGTTATGTGTGTAGAAGAATGTAGTTAAAGATAGCATCAATTTACAGCGATAGACCAGATTGACTGTCAATTTAGTTACCACGTTTTCAGCAGTATCTCATCAGCAAATACTGTGACGCACCTCAGATCTAACTTAATGCTGACTACTGGTCTTGAGACTGTTTGCTGATTCTGCGTTTCGTCCCAAAGCTTTACATCGACGCAAAGCATTACTTTTGATGTTGTTTAGAATGATACATACTACGAGCATCTATGTAGTATGTTGATTCACTTGAGTGAATGTCTTCTTTCCTGTCAGAAGATATTCCTAGATTTTATTTCTACTATATTTCCTCATACTTTTGGAGTATTTTCCTTCTATCTGTGCTCACTAGTGAGAATACTCAACTACTAACCAGGTCAGTCATGATGGGCTTTTACCTTACTTTACCTTACCAAGGATTTCGCACCTAAATGATATCTCATTGTTTACCTAGTATGTGTTCATTATATACTCGTTATTGATTTTATAATAAATGGAGTTTTCTGTCGCTTTTCACTTTACTGAAATCTTTCTGGGGGACAGCATATGAATTTAATTGGCTCATTCTTTCTTGTACGGTTTCTCTTTGCCATGTTTTGTGCATTGAAATAATTATAGGATATACCAAACACTGAATGAAATTCATAGTCTACTTGTGGTATGCTTGCTACATATTTCACTATTTGTTGAATACAAAATAGTCGGCTAAATAGTACGGAAATTTTTGATATTTCACCTTATCATTTCTCCATAAAAGATGTCACTCCTCTTTGTTTCCTTCTTCAGTAAGTCGCCCTTTAGTAAAGTATGCCCAATTGTGATATGTAGGTTAGATTCGATTATGTTATACTTGTTTACTTAAGACTTCAAGATCTGCTGAGAAAGTTGGTTCTTGTACTTAATGATTGGCTCAAAATGTTGGATGGTGAGTACAGTTATGTTTGTGTAGTGCTATTAAACTTGTATACATTGTGTAGAATTCAAAAAAGAAGAAGAGGATGTTTTGAGAGCTTCCCAAATACTTCAAAATTGTAATACTGATAGCAAAAGCATATCCTCAACAAATGAATTGATGCTTTCACTAGGCAATACACACGAATGTAATGTACGTATTTGTGTGTTTAAACTTTTATTCGCAATGTAGAAGAACACTAATCAACAGTTGCTACTTGAGCCTTTGAGAAAGTAAGTACTCGTTTCTCAAGTGTAACGTTTCCAAGAATTTGCTCTATACTGTCACCTATAAATGACATTTTCCAGGAAAGGGAAGATATTTTAAAAGAAATAAATCGGAAATATCGGAAAATCCGGAAGTTCGAACCCATAGAACACATAGGGGAAATGTCGACGAAATACAGAAAGGTAACGCCTAATTTTTCTTCTAATGTTTTCAGATTTCACAAACAGTTGACTCACTAACAAGTCGTTTGCAGGTTATTGAAACTGCAATAAGCGCGAATTTAATGGATTTAACCTCAATATTAGAAGTGTTTCTGTCGTCTTCGTTCCATGTAAGCGTTGTTATCTCTTACGGGGATTTGTGGCTCATGATGAGGATGACAGTTGTTTGGTGTTCTTCAGGCTCTCATAAGTGATTGTGAATGCATCACCAGACATAATGACATCTTCAGCACTAATTTCGCATTTCGAAGAACACCAAATAACTTTCAGAAGTCACATAATTTTCACCCGTAAACTAAGACATGTAGTATAATTATTTTTAACAAACTGTTTCGCAGATAGAACAGATCTGTGATTGCTGCTTTAAACATTTTCATCGACTGTTTCCGTAGGATGATACAAAGTGAGTTACATACACAGAAGCGAGTTTGTTTCGTGTTTCCAAAATATCTCCCATTTCTCCTAGTTATTCTTAATTTTTTGATGTTTTATATGTAAATGTCTAGTGCTATCTGCTAACAGGCCTGCAACATTCCGTAAAGTTATAGTCTTGGTTTTGTTTGTTAACCACAAAATAACATTTCTGAGCGCAATACCACTCTTCGATGATGACGGAATTATTAATGCAAAAAATGCCTCATGTCTCCTGAATAATTATCACAAACCTAAAGAATGAGGAATTGAACTTCACACGTTATACATGTTTTCTGCTGATCAGCAAGATGCATCCACCATCTTCAAGCCTGAAATAATGTTGTTAGGCTATGATTGTCTCCTCCACTACCTATATGTGATTAATTTCTACTTTGTAAAGGTATAATACGCTTAAGTGACTATTTTCTGTACTCGATAAGTGGGGTTGTGTATGACTCGAAGAATTAGTCATCGAGATAAATGCTGAATAAATAAAATTTCGGTTGCAAAAAATAACTTTAAGAATGCATTATGTGAGCGAAGCATTTCTTCAACACTTCGTTGTCATACACAACAAGATCTCAGGAAACTTAAAATATTGTACCACTATAACAAGTGCATAAATTGCGTTTTGGATAACATATGTTTATACCGTGACAATGAATACGTCATTTTCACAAATTTAAGCATGTAACTTCCTATCCGACTTACGGAATTATGTTGTTTTCTCTGTTAGACATTGCAGTCGAATTAAAATACACCTAATGACCGTAATTCCATATTAGTTTGTTTATTAGGTATATCACACAGTGAAACAGTATTTTTTACTGTGTTTCACTGTGTGATATACCTAATAAACAAACTAATATGGAATTACTTACTACCACAGAGCCCAAGTTTTACACATATATTAACCTAATGACCGTGTTGAGTAATTCCACTTCGCCTACAAGAAATCGATACGTCAAGCAATACCCATATTTCATTGTACGAACCACACTAACTGCTTCACTTCTGTTCAAAGTTCTGCGTTGAAAAGTCAGTTTACATCATTAACACTTATGCCCTATACCACCTCTCTGTTGGCCTTAGCACTTGGATCGCAGTCAGTGGGCTCTATCTGTTTCAACCTGTAGGAGTAAGCAGTATCACCATCCAGTGAGTGCATACAAAACATGTTCGGCTTAACTGATTTCCAAATTACTTCAGTACATGATTAGTATGGCCTACGATTTAGCGCAAAAAACAGCACTCAACTCCTTATATCTACTATATTTATATCATATAAATCACGTAATATAGCATCGGAAATTTTGTTTCAGCACTAGGGTTTGCATAAATTTCATCACATTCACTTATTTCTTCTTTTACAACGCTCACTAGGTTCACGTCAGTTGCACATCTGATTTTTTCATGAAAGCATCAGCAGTTAGCCAACAAATCTCTAAGGCTCTAAATACCGGACCAGCTGAACTACCTGTGTTAGACAAAAAAATACATGAAGAAATGAACTCTCTATACAAGCTTTTACATCTGAAACCAGAAAAATGACTGAACAACAAACTGGTTTTTAATATTTTTGCAACTTTCATTTTCACGTGCAAATAAAATTCATAAAACGTATCTAGTCTTCTTTGCATACGCTACTATGATTTTTCCTCTTAGATGCAATAAAAGTGATAATAGGGAAATCACATACATAACTGTAATGTCGCAGCCGGTTGCAATTAGCGTTGGAGTGAAACTATGCAGATCCATGGAGTTATGTAAGTATTTACATATTAGTTATTTGTACGAAGCCTCTACAAAACTGGAGACATGTAGTTTTGTATAAGCTTAGACGCTTGAATATACTTTATTTCTGATCTAGGGAGTACACCACAAAATTCACTTCACTTTAGAAAGTGAGAAAATAATATAAATAAAAACCTGGTAGTTTTCGCTGTTCCCCCTAGAATAATTAATTATATGGATATGCAAATTAGGATTTGGTAACTGTTATTCGTAAACGCATTATCGACTCCATCTGGTTTAAGGCCATGAGCATATGCTTTTAAACACTATAATGTCACGAAATCGCCACTTCACGGATCTTCAACTTTTAGTGGAGTAATATCAACCAGTGATCACTTTCATAAACCTGCATAGTTAAATGTATAACACCACGGACCCCAGGTACTTATTTTCAAGTCTGAATTTTAATAATCCTCGCTAACACCACAACCAAATGCATTTCCGAATAAGTAAGGGGTGGGTATTTTTAGCAGCTGTGTAGTTTGCTGCCAAAGCACTAAAATAGTAATTTTATCTGATCTCAATGCTCAAGTAGGAAAGCCGTGCTAGTCAGGAAAGTATGACGCTTATGGAGTACTATGCCGACGAACTGGCATAAGTGATAGTTGTGTTCAGATAATCATCTGTTCCTCGTCAGGACTAAGTTCAAACATAAGAGACATTGTCTCCACTCGACAACCTCCAGCAATAAGTCAACGATAGACCACATATAGCTAGAGACTATGATTGGAGAGGGTTGTCAGAAAATTTCTGCTCCTTCCACAGTTAGGTAAATAAGGAAAGTCAGTTGACGAGGTTGTGAGACGGCTAGGACACGTGTTTTACATGCGGAACCATAGTCATCCTTATCTAGAAATGCTAACTGACATGAGATAAGGTGAGAAATAGTCGAGAGTTGTCAAATCCAAACCGAGCATCAATCTATTACATCATTGACTGTTGATTTGAGCTGCAGAACGCCTAGCTGGTGTGTTTGAGACTCTAAGAACTAATAATGGAGACTGTTGATAACATGACCCAGAATCGTTCTCAATAGGGAGAAAGCACTTACATCCAAAAGTCACATTACGCTTCATATAGTAACCAATTGTAAATTCCTTATTATATTTTATCTCACCACTATGTGCAGTTTCATGGAGTGAAGCAGTATGGACGATCGCCCTTTTATGAAAATTTTCGAGGATTCAGTTTTCTATACAGTATAACGTCATTTTAAGAAATTTGCATCTAGATTAAAACCTCCGGTATTGATTCTACTATTGCGAAAATCGTTATGATCCGCCAGGATTTATGCACAAATATTTACGCAGAGTATACAACTTGGCATTCCTCCAACCAGCTAAATATTTTCAGCATTCTCACTCAAAAATAAGAAGCCAGCAGATGACAAAATCCCCACATTAAGTTCCGCTGTGATTTGATTCTCTACATCCTTTGATCATACGACATGAGTAACTGGTCTGGTAACATTCAAAGATGTGTAGTCCCATAAATACCATTAAGCATGTATGACTCGAAGCATGTCTGGAGAAAGTGATCTGTTCCACAGTTTCCTTCAGTTAAGCGTATTTCTCACACAAATACCTCACGATGTACATCATTCAAGGAATTGTCTACTGATTTATTCAAGTGATGAAATACCTCTTACACTATAGCCAGCCCGAGTGCCGATCTCCCCTCATCGATATTATGGTCATCGTATTGTTAAGATAGCGTATGTTGACAGCTGTTTGTCCTGCATGTACCGTTGCGAATACCCACAAGTCTAAGCATACTGGGTGATAGTTTACACAAAGTCTACGACTCCCAATGGCACTCCGACTGTTTACTTCGCAACATGAACCGAGCGGTAGATAGTCGATAATGATTACACATAAGGAAGAAATGCCTTAGGAGTCTCACAACAACCATATGTTACGGTAAGATCCTACTAGGGATACACTGCGCACCGGTATTTGATGCAAGCCACGTGCTGACTTCAATATTTGGATTAGTGACTTTGTGTTAAGCTGTCTAGAGAGCCATTTGAAATATCTCTCACATCTACCAGGACACCATCTTGGATAATCACTCATAAGCGGAATTACTCTGGCGCTAAGCAGTATTCCTACTACGTCTCTTCCCATCCCATTTCCCTGTACCGAAGCGAAAGTAATATCTAAAGACCAATGACTTCAGGCACTTGTCGTGAGGACCCTTTCAAACAACTCCGTGTGCTACTATTTTGCACCATGTAACATTTCACTAACCCTACAACCATATGCTTTTATGGATATGATAGAGAAGATTTGTAGCTTCCATAATGGATAAGAATTTATTTTGATAAATCACACAGTGTAGTACAGTTATATTAACTGATGACATTTCGAGCACAAACTATTGCTCATAATCATATCATATATGATTATGAGCAATAGTTTGTGTCGAAAGTCATCATTAATATAACTGTACTACACTGTGTGATTTATCAAAATAAATTCTTATCCATTATGGAATTATACTCTACCACAGTGCCAAGTTTATACTTATATCAAGATTTGTAGCTCAGGTGGATGATTTTGATGTGGTTGTGTTCTCTGAGCTGGATAGTTAATTTGCGAAGCTTTCATCACCTTACTGGGTGACATCTTCAGCGCATACTTCAATTTGAAGTGAGCTTTAAGATTTCTCCACGAGTTTATTAATCATCTCTCCTGGCGACCTTGGACGTGATTGGTTGTTTTTGTGTGTTTTCACACCTTCTAGGTTACTTGTATTGTCACTCATTGTTTCTTTGACTTGAACTTTGACCCTTTGTGTGTGACTATTCTTTCTTATCGGTTGATAAATTTTGTCTATTTCGATGTGTCTATTGATTGATGATTCACTGGAGTGCCAAGCTTCTAAAAATTCTCTAGCATTCTTGTTGTTTCCTCTGTCTAATATTTGAACGTTGTCCCAGTCGAATTGATGCCCGTGGTTGTCTGTATGTAGTGATATGAGGGAGTGGATATCATGTCTTTTGACAGATAGCTTATGTTCGTGGATACGAAGACGAAGGGGACGTCCACTTTGGCCAATGTAGTGTTTGTCGCAGTTGATACAATCTATTTTGTAGATGATGTTGGTTTTATCTTCCTTCGCTGTTGAGTCTTTTGGTTGACATAGAATTGAGTGGAGTGACTTTGTTGGTTTGTGTACGACGTCAATTCCTAAAGGTTTGAAGAGTCTTGTAGTGATTTCTGAGATGTCCTTTATATATGGTAAGGCGATTTTCTTTGTGCTTTCCTTGGGGGCTTTTGGTTTGATAGGTTGGCTTGGGGGTATATGTCATATGTCCCATAGACACAAGATAATTGTCATTAATGGCATGAATTCATGCCTCGGTTTCTGAAAAACAACAGGAAGGTGACCTATTTTCAGACTTCATTCAGTAAATTCTGTAAGGCTTCCACGTTGTGCTTTTAATGTACAGACATCGAACGTTCTGCCAGTTCTTCTTCAAAAGTGATACTGGGAAGTTGATCGACAAGTTTGTTTTGTGCCGACTCTGCCGCTGCCACTTGCACGTCTTCACCAGCAACATTTAGGCAGATAGCCTTTTTAATCTGGAAATGCACTTCGTCAACCTTATTAACCAACTGCTCATTGTGAAGGACAACGATAAGGAATCTGCCGTATTTCCTCAAAATTAGACCCACGACCCTGGTGAAGTGACAAATAATCGACTCGTTCCCGAGGAAAAGGAGTTGCTCATATCTGAAAACATTAGTGAAACTACTTCGCTTACCTAGCTTTTCAAAGGTTTTTTCTCTTAGCCGAACATTTTGAAATCCTTAGCGTCCATGCACAGGATATTTTCAGCTCTGGCCTTGTCACAGTGCTGCTGATATCTGAGAACACAAACACAGTCATCTCGGGACGTGCTTTATTCTGTAATCAAACACAACTTACAATGTACGGCCAGTAGCTTCCCCACAAAATATTAGGACCCTGGGTTGCGGTCCGCAAACTCACTGTACAGTCCCAACAAACCTCTTGACCTTTTAAGAGTCATAATTCTTAAGGGTGGTCTGCAACTCCACTGTCTAGGTGAACTTCCGCCTTTCGGTGTTATCGCTATACTCCAATAAGTCAGCACATGACCTAAGTAGAAGCTCCTTTGGTACCTCACTGACATGGTACCTCACAGTATTCTCTCTGAGAAGCTGCACTCATGTGGAATTCGCAATCCTTTACTTAACTGGTTAAAATCCTTTCTAAGCAACAGGGTACAAATAACCAAAGTCGGATCTGTATTGTGTCATCCTAGGCAGATCACAAGTGGGGGTGTGCAAGGTAGTGCCCTAGGACCACTTTTATTTACAGTCTACATTTACAGCATTTGTAACTGCTTCCCCTCAGGTAAACCATTCCTATATGCTGACGACATCAAAGACGTTTACTCCTGCTACAGTCATGAATTAAACGATATGGTAAATAAAATACGTCTTGAACCAAGTAGTCTCGCAACATGGCGTGTCTGTGTAAATGACCTTATAGTTATCATGTCATTATCTTTTTTCATATATATCTTGTGTAAGTGAATAATTGTAAATATGCTCACGCCTCGTATATGTTATTTATCCTGTTGATGATGCCTGTAAACTGGCGTCCCTCATGTACAAAAACTGAAAATATATTATGATTATTTGACAGCTGAATGCGATTAGTACATGGAAATCACATGAAAATGCTAACAGGGCCCAAATGGGAACAGAAGGTTTGGCGCAGATGCGTTTTCCATCGTATTTGTGTTTGGACAGGAATTATCGTTTGCCGAAAGGTAAGAAGCCTATTTTCATCAAACTCGACTACAAGGACGACGACATTATGAGAATGGTAAATAAAAGATTAAGCACAGCCCTGTCTAGGATGTATCCTGCAGCATTATTAGTCTCCCTAGCCCGAACAACCTCCCCACTGGTGCAGTCAAACATTGACAAGTACCCCTCACATGTTACCTCAAACTGTGTATACCAATTCACATGTATCTGCGGGAGCAGTTACATTGGAAGAACAGAGAGGAGGGCCTACGTCAGATTCTGCGAACATGTACCAAGGAGCCTCCGGTTGAAGGGACCGAATTGTTTAAGCTCTTCAATCGCCAAACACCTGATTGACACAGGACACCGAGTAGATGTGCTGGAATCATTCAAAATAATTAACAGACAAAGTACCTCAAGTCTTCTCAGGTTTGCTGAAGCTATAGCAATAAAACGATTGAAGCCTGACTTATGTGTCCAAAAAGAATCCGTTGTTGGACTTCAATTACCCTGGTGACTCACTTCTTAGTAACTCTTTGTTTTCTAATTTTGTTAACTTATCTTTTCACTCTCCCCCTTTATTTTTCGCTTGACTCTCTTAAGAGATAATTTTTCTTGATCTTCTGAGTTCTGCTCACTGTATTACATCATCAACTTCTCATCTGACCTCATGTGCACCGAAATTTTGATCTTCTCTTATCTAATTACGTAACTATTACTAATTTTCTTTTGTTACCACCCCAACAACACAACTGTTAATTAATTTTTTTTTCAAGAAACTTCTCTCTAACAAGATATATATATATATATCGTAACACTTTAGACACCTTGTAAATCGCAACGCCTTATTTCACTATGACGCTCTGACAATATGCTTGCTAATGGACAAAAGTTTGTTAAAATTGTACACTTTTTTATTTAATTTAAGAATTCAGGTTGTACGCAGCTGATGAGAACCGACGAAATAAAATGGATCCAGATTATTCTGCGCCAATGTTTCTTTGTTCGAAAGGTGATCTATTAGCACTATTGCCGTCATTCTACTATCTATTATACCGTTTCCACTGACACTGCATACTCAATGTCTATGTTTTAATATTTTCGACCACCAATAATGGAGGTGAATTTGTCCTGGAATTTTGATTTACATGAAACAGTACATGAAACACATTCATCAATCTCAAACCAATCTGGAAATCTTCGTCACTCAGCATCAACAACAAAATGATTCGGATTTTCAATACAAACGTCAAGTCAGTTTTGCTATACGGATCAGAAACTTGGCAGGTCACCAAGAATATTTCCAACAGGTTGCAGACCTTTATCAACAACTGTCTTCGTTCTATACTGAAGATCAGATGGCTGGAAAGAATCACAAACAAGAAACTATGGGAACAAACAAAACAAGAACCAATCGCTCAACAAATATGCAGGAGAAAGTGGAGATGGATTGGACACTCGCTGAGGAGGCCGTTGGGTGACATTGCGCGTCAGGCCCTCGAGTGGAACTCGAAAGGGAAGCGGCGAGTGGGACGTCCAAGGGTGACATGGAGGAGATCGTGTGAACAGGAACTGAAACAGTATGGATTAACATGGATGCAAGTGAAAAATACAGCAGAAGACAGAAGCAAGTGGAGGCGTGCAGTTGAAGCCCTATGTTCCACTAGGAACCCAAGGGAACAATAATAATAATATAATATCACGGTTGAATGTCCAGGCTGCATTATGTGGCGTTGTTATCCTCATAAACACAATACGTCTGTGTGATAGTTATTTGTAATAGTAGTATTTGTATTTCGCAATGACCGAATTACAGGAATTCAACCAAAACACAGAGAGGGATGAATTTAGGAATTTGTATTTGGCGGAATTATATTTCAAATCATATAATAAATATATTAACAAACAACAGTATTTAAACAATACAAAGATAGAAATTGTCAATCACCACAGTCTGTGTCCTACGATATTTCAAGGATTAATCTATGCTGTTAACGCTGTGCGTAACTGTTTAGAGTTGAGACCTATGTACCTTATATTTAATGGCCATAGTTTCCTAAATATGCGAATGTAATTTCTGTAGGATTCATAAAACTGTGTTCACTAGACATTACTGAGATTGTGGATTAATTTCTAAATTACATATTTGCAATAATTTTTTTAGAGTAAACGTAATTAGCGTAAACTTAATCTTCCTTTTACTTGAATGGACTACAAGTATTCTTGATTAGAGAACAACGTTCTAACAGTAAGTATGTTTCAGAGACTGCCTCGAAATTTGCGTGTATAATTCTCTAAAACTGGGAAACATGTGAAGTCTATTTATGCATCAACGTAAAGATCAGCTGTGGACTACATATACTTTTATTTGCATTAAAACTTTATTTAGTATTAATAGAATCTATTTATTTTGTATAGTGGTACATACAATTACCTTTTATAGCTCCATGGTGTGCTAATCCTTACATATGCTTTGTTTTTCAGGTGTATGGAGGTTATCGAATATGAAACCAGCGAAAATGTCAATCGGTCAAACTAACGCTAATACCCTTCATCAGGATTTTCTTTTGTGAATTAATGAAATATTTAACATACCGTTAACAAGTAGAATAATAATATGCTGTTCGATACTCTAGAGTCGTTAACTCTAACCCTCTGCCTTCTATCCATTAGGTAATCCCTAAACCACTCAGACAAGCATTGGTCTAGTCAGAAACCTTTAAGTTTACTAAGGAGACCTAAATGGGATACTTTATCGAATGCCTTAATAAGATAAGTAAGTCAATTTAACGTTTGTATCCTGTTGTTCGCAGTGCTACTGATACGATTTATCAGTAGTGTATAAATGTATAGAGTTGGTCATTGGCATAAAGCATCAATTAGCAGGGAGATAGATTGGATGTCAAAGAAAGCAAATCAATAATACGGCGTTGTGAAGATACATGGGAAAGGTAAAAGGAGTGAATGCCTCTTCATCTGCGACAATCTGAATTTTTGATCATCCGTTTTTCGAATTCCCTACAAATTTCATTTCGAAATTTACTTAATTTTATCATATTCTAAAATTTATTTCCTACACAAAAATCTGTGTAATTTTTATTTTTCCTCTGAATCCTGTTAAATGTGATAAAAAAATATATTTTGTTGTTGTTGGAAATTTGATAGTCGACGAAAAAGTTTGAAAAAAATCGGTGAAGGATGCTTTGGTGAAGTATTCCAATGTTCGACTGGGAATCGCCGATCTGAGCATGTCGTCATTAAGTTTATCCCAATAGAGGGAAATGTTACATTTAATGGTGAAACCCAGAAGACTTTCGATGAAGTACTTTCTGAAGTTGTTGTATCTAAGTACGTTTTTTTTACAATTTAAATTATTTATCTACATTTCGGTGTGAAGAGCTTTCATAGTGAGTTGATTTTGTACAAGTTAGCGTCTATATTATTATTATAATTATTATTATTTTTCGTTGGTTGCCTTCCCAGTGGAGAGTAAGGCCGCCAGCGTGGAAAATCTACATTGCACTCTGAACACTCACGTGGCTTCAAGACTATTCACCACAAGCTTGCATTTCGTACTCAGATTATCTTCTGCGCGTCAACCTTCTTCTATCCTTTTACATTATATCTTATTATTTTTATTCATGTTTAGGCCAGATTTCGGACTTAGCTAGCTTCATGCTTACTATGCTAGGGCACTTAGGGCCGAGACTTGCAATTTTCCTTAGGGAGGCCAGGACCTAGAGAAGATATATACCAATGGATAGCCCTCGATGAGATCTATCCACTACCACCAGTCTCAAGGACACATAGCTTCTCCTCGGCCGACTAGGGATTTTCAAAGACTAGGGAGGATACTCTGTCTCTTGGCCTGTAGGTCATGCTACAGGCGTAGCTCCTGACACTTTTAGCTCCGCAACATTAGGTTGTATGCTATGGCATAGGTCTGTAATAGGCAGCATCAACCTCAGGGACACCAGAGAGGCGGGAACGGCTACGCAGGGAAACCCCGGTATTTTCCTTAGGAAGAGCGTTGACCCCTTGATTTATATACCATTGGATTCTGCTCGACGAGAGGAATCTATTGGTACTAGTCTCGTCTCTGTAGGGCTTACGGTTGTGGAGACATGGTAAGGTAAGTAAGATAAGGTAAGTAATATAAGTCCACCTTAGGGAGACAACCCTGAGGAAAAATCGGTCTTGGAGAGGAGATGGGTGCCACCAAGACCTATCAAACCCAATACTGGGCAGATGGAGCTCATAAGTCCAGAAAGACAGTCCATCTTCGGGAGACAACCCTGAGGAAAAATCGGTCTTGGATAGGAGATGGGTGCCACCAAGACCTATCAAACCCAATACTGGGCAGATGGAGCTCATAAGTCCAGAAAGACAGTCCATCTTCGGGAGACAACCCTGAGGAAAAATCGGTCTTGGATAGGAGATGGGTGCCACCAAGACCTATCAAACCCAATACTGGGCAGATGGAGCTCATAAGTCCAGAAAGACAGTCCATCTTCGGGAGACAACCCTGAGGAAAAATCGGTCTTGGAGAGGAGATGGGTGCCGTCAAGAACTATCAAACCCAGTGTAATGCTATGATGAGAACAATATCAGTAAACTCCATGCCGGATCGGTCGGGGCCCGGTTTAACAACGACCGCGCTTTCTGCTGCCGTGTCACAGGGCAGAAGTGATAAGTTAGCTACTGAGACACACCGACTAATAATTTATTCCTCGAACATATTATGACACAAACCCTACATGACTTTACACCGACACTTAGCATAAACGGAAGACCAATTTCCAACCTCAGATTTGCTGATGATATAGCCCTCATTGGGGAAAACATTGATCAAGTTCAGGACCTCACCTCAAGACTTGATGTTGCAACCAAATCTGTGGGCATGGAAATCAGCACAGAAAAAAGCAAAATACTCATTAACGGAGGAAACAACTCAGATAGATGTATCAGACTTGATGGACATGTATTAGAAGAGGTTGAAACTTTCAAATACCTTGGGTCTACCCTAACAAAAGATGGAAGGTCCACTAAGGAAATAAAAATTCGACTAAACCTAGCCTCTGCCACCATGTCCAAGTTAGGGAAAATATGGAAAAGCAACATCAGCGTCTCAGCAAAAATGAAACTCTACTCGTCACTGGTCCTCTCTGTATTCCTATATGGATGTGAGAGCTGGACCCTGAATGCAGAGACAGAAAGAAGAATACAAGCCTTCGAAAACAAAAGCTATAGAAGGATCCTAGGAATAAGTTACCTTGAAAGGAAAACTAATGAATATGTCTTACACCAGGTCCATAGACTGGCAGGAAAACAGGAACCACTCCTTTCAATCGTAAAGAAACGGAAACTACAATGGTTCGGCCACACGGTAAGACATGACACATTGTCCAAAACGATTCTACAAGGCACAGTAGGAGGAGCACGAAAGAGAGGTCGACCGAATAAGAGCTGGCTTCACAACATAAAAGAGTGGACTGAAATGCCCTTGGATACGCTACAGAAAATAGCATTAAACCGAGAAGAATGGCGAAGACTGATAGCGCGAACTGTCATAGCACCCCCACGACGAAAGTCAAGGGACTGATGATGATGATGATGATGATGATGATGATGATGATGATGATGATGATGATGATGATGATGATGATGATGATGATGATGATGATGATGATGATGATGATGATGATGATGATGATGATGATGATGATGATGATGATGATGATGATGATGATGATGATGATGATGATGATGATGATGATGATGATGATGATGATGATGATGATGATGATGATGATGATGATGATGATGATGATGATGATGATGATGATGATGATGATGATGATGATGATGATGATGATGATGATGATGATGATGATGATGATGATGATGATGATGATGATGATGATGATGATGATGATGATGATGATGATGATGATGATGATGATGATGATGATGATGATGATGATGATGATGATGATGATGATGATGATGATGATGATGATGATGATGATGATGATGATGATGATGATGATGATGATGATGATGATGATGATGATGATGATGATGATGATGATGATGATGATGATGATGATGATGATGATGATGATGATGATGATGATGATGATGATGATGATTAATAAGATCGATAAAAGCCACGTCCAACAGAAGATTTTTATCTCATACCTCATCCAGTCTTCCTTAGCCAATAGTGGGTTTGTCAGGCGGGATCATCCTGATCGGAATCCATGCTGTTCCACCACCAGCAAGCCATGTTTTACCCCATGAGCCTGAAGCTGATCCATTATAATTATTTCTAATACGTTTGCTATAATGCATGTCAGACTTACCGGCCAGCAGTTAGATACCAATTGCCTGTTCCCCTCTTTGAAGATAGGGCTTATAATGGTATCTTTTCAGTCCATGGGTAGCTTATCCTGAGTCAGAGACATTAGAAAAATCTCCGTAAGTGGAATATATATTATATCCACCAAGGAAATTAACAGTTTAGGGTGAAGTCCGTCGAGTCCAGGTGATTTACCTGGCTTCAGTTAAGACAGTAGTTTGAGGACCGGGATAAGTCCAGTCAATGATCAACTTGTTTACCTATGCGGACTGAAACACACAGTGATTAATACTTGTGCACTTCATCCAATTAGTAGCTAATAACTTTCAGCAGCTGTAAGTATCGTATTCTCCTTTCGCTAGTTGGGGTGGTGTTTAGGGCAGCCTAACCACCAGATTGGGTGGGCTAGGCTAAAGTGTCAGCATGTGGTGTGGTTAGCGCTCATACATAGCAGGATTAATAGACACACATCAGTCGTGACCGTTATTTCTAGTTGAATCCAACTGGAGGCTATCTTAAATCAGTGCAAGTAGACCAACTAATTGGTTTCCTAGTTTTGGTGAGCCCGACGTGGTTTATTCTGACTCAACTCTTTCTTGCTCTATATCATTATCCAGTGCTTCACATATCACATCATCGTGTTTCCGGGCTCCAACTGCACCTTAGCGATAATCCTGGTTACACTTTCTGGCAGCTGTTTCAAATCAATTCGGTGGGGGCATAGAAACTTATATTATCAAAATGCAGATAGATACACTTGTAGAACAGGAACTAACCCAAGCAGGTTTCAGTCTATTTTGATTTTTTAAAATTGAAGTCTATTGTGCGATTATCGCAAGCTTTGGTCAAGTATCCATTTTCACCACACACTTAACATTTTCATATATTATTTGAAATTTCGTGGGAAATTACTTACTTTGATGCCAATTTTGCCACCCTATTTGTGATCAACGTGAGCTAGTTTCCCAAACCATAGCAAATAATACTCATGAATGCATAAGTTGTCGCAACATGCTAACATGGAAAAGTATGTTGCATTCGTGTAACTATGATTGATTGGATCCTCGACTTAACATCAAGTTAGACCACAACGGTGAAAAATGCAGCTCTGTACCAAGTATTTATTTTTTTTAATGTTACCGAACCTGTGAGATGTTACCCATATCCGTAAAAAGCTTTCACTACTCAATTTGTTCTGTGTTCATCATAGCCAACGAAGTCGTGACTTATTCGTTAAACTGTATCAGAATCTTAGGTGTGTGCTGTGATAACAGTTTAGGTATCTCCCTGATCATCACCAGCACCAATCACCGTCATAGGGAAGGATTTAACAGAAGTTACTTCCTTCACTTGTATGACCAGGAAGCACGGTCTCAACCACAGGCAGTCAGAACGGATGAGGATGTCAAAGTTAGCCAGAATCAGAAAGGTTAGATGTAAGCTTACCCGTTTATATGACATATATATATATATATATATATATATATATAAGATACGCCTTCATCAACCTGAAATCAGTTTGGGAATCTGCACTCAGCCAGCATAAATAACAAGATTCGGATTTTCAAAACCAATGTGAAGTCAGTCAATACTTCAATACGGGTCAGAAATTTGCACTGCGTATCACGGAAAGGATTTCCAACCAGTTAAAGACTTTTATCAGCAGCTGTTTTCTCTGGCTCCATACCGAAAGTCAAATGGCCAGCTGACCAGGAATAATCAGCAACAAGAAACTCTGGCAGCAAACTAACCAAGAGACGATTGCTCAATAAATATGTAGGAGAAAATGGAGATGGATCGGACATATGTTGAGAAGGCCGTCAAATGACATCGCGCACCAGGCCATTTCTCGAGTGGAACCCCAATAGGAAGCGACGAGTGGGTCGTCCTAGGGCGACATGTAAGAGAACATGCGAGAAGGAGATGGAAGATTATGGGCGATCGTGGGCCTAGCTGGAGAGGACAGTAGAGAATAGAAGCTAGTGGAGACGTGTTGCTGAAGCCCTATGTTCCACCAGGAACCCAAGGGAATAAACATGATATGATAATACTGACACTTACATAATAGCAAGTCTATTTTAATGTTTGGCATTTGTTGTTGGTAAGTCAGAAGCCTTGTATGTTTTCTAGAATCTCGTTAGTCAAAATGATTATTAACACCTTTCTATCCATTCATGCATACAAAAGTTTAGCTGTTATGTTATCTACTAAATGATTTGATGAAAAATCGCCTAATCGACTGATTGAACATCAGTGACTATGCCACTGATGTACACTATCATAGGTATTGCCATATTGAAACAATCACGGGTTATGATGGTCACCTAGAGCAAAGTAGCCAAGAACATATGGTGATGGTATTGCTTACAGCCGCATTACTGCTCCTGGTAATCTTTTTAAATAGATTTTCATGACCAATTCAACTACTTCATGAATGATTCGCTATATGCACAGGTTGCGCTAAAACCAATTTTTACACCACCTCGTCAGTATAGCGGTGATATAGTGATTTAGTCATTCCATCACATGAGTCCCCAGCCTAGCGGCCAAGAAAATCTCTTGAGCAGTGGCCAGCCTTTTGTACCTACCAAAACACCGATAGCTATATCAAAAACATGAGTTAGGAGTTATCCTACCTGTGTTTTCAACTCATGCACCAGCAACTGATCCGCTGATGCTGCAGCTTTAAAAAGCTCAAAGCATTTCCGCTCCATCATCTTACAGTGAAGTGACCCCATCCAACTCTGTCAACGAAGCGAAGTCAAACCGCGGAATAAATACTCTTGGGCGTCTCTTGTACCATATCTTCATTTCATATTGAACAGCAATCTCAGAGACTAACTCAGAAGGCTAACCAGGCCAGTTTATTATCAAGTAGTTACCACTGTGCATTACAGGCATAGCCCTACAACTGCCCAGAATAACCAAGCATTTGATCCTCAGCACCACCAAGTATTCGCTTCATATAAATGCACCAGGGGATATCACGCGACATTTAGTTTGCAGTCCATCTCTCGTAGTTGCATCCATGTTTGCCATATAACATAACCCACAGTTTCATTCAACAATACTTAAATCAAGTGCTAAGGATTATTTTCTCCCCTCACATATGAATTGGGAACTAAGTTCCTGCCGAAAATACTAATTTTCATATGCACTCTAAATAGTAACATTCGACTGACTGAAGACGTGTCCATGTTCGTTTATTAACCTTCCATCTCAAGAACTCTATTAGCACATTCGGATGTCACGAAGTTATATCAACCTGACCACTCACTGCTGCCATCAAGCTGTGATGTGATCGTTTCGTCTGTCACAAGACTGGTAGTGCTACTTTCCTAGTAATAGTAAACTCTTTCCCTTTGCCGGTTTCTGTCGATCTTTTGCTTTCTGTTTCGGATTTCCAATAAATAACGGATGTCACATGTTCGACAAGATTCTCCTATTCGCAACAACTCCCGCCAATGGATCGAATCAACCGCAGTTGATTCTGATGGGGGAGTAGTGTAGGCTATCAAAGAAGTTCGTCAACTCAAGTGAACCTCACACGTTTCACCGTCAACGATCAATTTATTTATCCATGCGGACTAAAACACCAGGTGGTTTCCTATATAAGTAAAGGGTATCATGAATGCGTTCAGTGAAGGTTAATTATTAAGGAATTCAGAAAGTTCAGGGTCAAAAAACCGACTTTTCTATCAACATGAATACTCATATTACCGACCGACGAGCTGTAATATGGTGGGAGACTCTTGGTGTTTATGAACCTTTATTTCTGAAAGCATGAAAGAAGCCACGTGAAGCAGAAAACTCCTAGTCAAAAGAATAGAAGGGCATTCATCATTCGGTAGATAAAGAAAGACTAACAGATCATAAAGACACAGATCTTACTTGGTTTCTCGTTCTATCCTTCTGACTTCCCTAATCACTTATTACATCTGAGTGACGATACAATCCGTGTTGCAGAGGCTCCACAAGAAGAGTACTAAAGCAAGAATTATACATCCTAAATGATTTGTAGGGCTCTCCTTATTTGTTGAACGATAGTGAATGATGACTGACTTCAAGTGTGTCCAGGTTCTAACTTATTCACTTGCCAACCGTCGTGCTTTCGAAACACGTTTAAACTTTACGTTTTCCTTCTGTGGCATTATGCATTATCAGTCTATACTTTCAAAAATTATTTTGACAGAAGAGCCGGTTGGGATTAGATGTATGACTAGACTTAGGTCGTATTCAACCCCAAGTTTGAAGCCTTGGATTGCTCCACCTTATGAAAAGCAGCTGTCCAGCGGAGAGGATAGGTTTGCTGCGGATGGCCTTCTTGCTTTGCGGCGACGGTTTCCTCTAACTTTTAGGGACGAAACATATAATTTAGCATGGAGTTATTGTATTGCTAATGCAGAAACTTGAAGGATTTCTACATAAGTAAAAACACAGTTTTTTGTTCAGCGAAGAAATTTCTTTTCAGCAACTTCATTCTCAAGCTGTACAGTCGTATTTATATTACAGAAAGGGTTATTAAGTGGCACTAAATAATTGCTCAGTCAATACACATATATATATATACGATAGGAATAACGATAATTAAAATGTTATAAGGGGTGTAGTTGAAGTGGATAAAATGCAAAATTATTAAAGATTGTATTATAAGTGAATTGAAAAATGTTTTAAAAATGTCAAGTGTTGTCTAAAAATTCTGAAATTAGGAGTGCGATCAGGATAAGAATGAAGATGCGAAGTGCAAAAGTGGTTAGGACTCTCGCCGACCATGCACATGGCCCAGGGTTTGAACGAATGCCGACGCACACCCGATACAAATGGTCCGACTGTCAAATTCAGGCTATCGATACCAATGTTAAAAATTTCATAAATGTACAGAAAATAAAGTGATGCATCAACATGCAAAAAAAAAAAAATAAATAAGTGAAAAAACCGCAAACCTCAGAAGAGATACGATTTAAAATGCAGAAAATCCTGATGTATGAAAGGAAGATCTACATGCCACTTGCAGTGTAATCCTCTCAATATGCTCACGATTCAACGATATACACGTGAAAAGGCAAAATAAAGCAGATAATCACGATTATGTGGTCGACAGTGAGCAGAACAGTGAGAAAGGCAGATCTACATACCACTTGCAGTGTAATCCTCTCAATATGCTCACGATTCAACGATATACACGTGAAAAGGCAAAATAAAGCAGATAATCACGATTATGTGGTCGACAGTGAGCAGAACAGTGAGAAAGGCAGATCTACATACCACTTGCAGTGTAATCCTCTCAATATGCTCACGATTCAACGATATACACGTGAAAAGGCAAAATAAAGCAGATAATCACGATTATGTGGTCGACAGTGAGCAGAACAGTGAGAAAGGCAGATCTACATACCACTTGCAGTGTAATCCTCTCAATATGCTCACGATTCAACGATATACACGTGAAAAGGCAAAATAAAGCAGATAATCACGATTATGTGGTCGACAGTGAGCAGAACAGTGAGAAAGGCAGATCTACATACCACTTGCAGTGTAATCCTCTCAATATGCTCACGATTCAACGATATACACGTGAAAAGGCAAAATAAAGCAGATAATCACGATTATGTGGTCGACAGTGAGCAGAACAGTGAGAAAGGCAGATCTACATACCACTTGCAGTGTAATCCTCTCAATATGCTCACGATTCAACGATAAGTTACC